>QANX01003182.1:149738-211044 GCA_003254975.1 Ochetophila trinervis
AAAAAAAAAAAAAAATGCTAATCCATACAATTAGGTATGGTATGTTTCAAGCACATGCATGTTCTTTTAGCTGTAGCAACTCCTCATTCCCTTCTAGCATACCTTCTTTTTTTATTATATATACTATTTTTTTTTCTTAAAATAGCATATATAATATTGGTATGTTGAGAGCATTTTTTCAGCGGATAATAAAATGGTGTTTATATATAAAACTATTCAAATGGTGATATCTTAATTAATAATTTTAAATATATATATATATATGTTAAAAAGTAAAGTGACAACTTTTAACACTTAACATGTCACCAAGTTAATTATGAAATGAAAACATAATTTTAGACATATCAAAACCATATGATAATATAAGTACTGATAAGGTATATGGATAAATTAATTTTTTTGGGTTTATTACACTGGCAAAGATATAAAAATTGAGGGTTTTAAATTAATCTTCACTACATAATATATATATATATATATATATATATTTGGCTAGTGATGTTTTTTTTTTCCTTCATTAAAATAGAATGTTTAGAAAGGTCAAAAGAACATTCATCAATGAGTTTGTAATAATGATGTTTATGCATGTCTATGAGTTTTTCTCACAATCAACATCATCAAAACTGCGTTGGGTGTGTCTGGCAATTGATGGTTTTACATTAAATAATAAACTCCATATACGGAAAGTGGAAGATTAGAAGAGGGCAACACTTGAAGAATTTTCTTTCTTCTTTCTTCTTTTCCTTTTTTATTTATTTATTTATTTTTTTCATTTTGTTCAAACATGGCAGACTGGCAGATCAATAGAAGAAAAGGAAGACAGAGAAAAACGATATCCAACCCCCAACTCCTAACTCCCAGAGGAAGAAAATGTAAAGAATAATAGCTTTAAGCTAATTAAATAACATCATAAATGTTTTTTAATTAAAATTTGAGTTTTTGGCACCAATGTCCTATTTAATTTTAATATTTTTGTATTCTATCCTTTATAATATATAAATCAGCACCAACATCCCTTCAAAACTTGAAAAAAGAGCACCGTCAGTCTAAAATTTTAAGACCGTTTTAGCTGCTAAATTGTATTAATCACAGTGCAAAGGAGAAGTATGGGTGTAGGTGCTAATTTAGTACTATTAGAAGGGTAAAGTATAAAAATGTTGAAACAATAGAATTTTAAATGCCAAAAAAGCCTCAAAAACAATTTTGGAGAGAGAGAGAGAGAGAGAATGTACGTGGATGAAAAGTTTGTGACTAACTAGAGTTGGGTGTGACTGCCAGAAGTACTTTAGGGAGACAAAGAAGGATGTTAGGTTTATCAAACATCTGCCAATATTGCTTCTCTTTTACTTCACCATTTTGTGTTTTTTTTACTTCCATATTTCAAACCCATTTCTCAGGTACACCAACAAACCCTCTTCTGCTTCTCAGTTTAGTTTTCCTTATTGTTTTAAACTGCACATCTTCATCTATTATAGTATTTTTTTATTGAAAAAATTTAAATGAAACTAAATTCAACCTTAGTATACTATATAAGCAAAAAACAAAGAAAAAAGAAAGGAGTATTTCCATTATGGGTGTGAAAAATCCATCTTAAAACCAGTAATATATGAGAATTATTGACCAATAACTTTATTTATATATACGTTCTTAGGCATGATTTTGTTTCCATGAGAAATTGAATACAATAAAAACAATCTTATCTGCCATTTTTCATGACACTCAGCTGGATGAGAAATGGGCAATAGACCATGAGTCTGTATGTAGGATTAAGCTTAATTTCGTGAATAACAAATATGTTATTTATTATTTTCTTTTTATCAGAAAAGAAAAAGAAAAAAAAGAAGTTAATTTTTGGTGAAAACCTATCCCATTTGTTTATACCCTGAAGCAGATTAATTCACATGACTGTTTCTTACATGTAGCTAGGATAGAAAATTTGACTTATAACAAGTTACAGTAGTGACGAATAATTATTGAAAAAAATGACGTACCAACATATGTTAAAATTACTAGAGGTATTATAAAAATAAAAAATAAAAATCACTAGAGGTTATTTTACATCGATTTTTATCCAACTTTGATGTGAAACCCACAACCAGATTGAGAAAAATTGTCTCCTCCCATCAACCAATCGATAATAAGCTGAATTTCCAAACAACAACACAAAACCTTAAACCTAAGATATATCATCAATTTATGTGAGACTTAGAAGCTACATACAAGCACCAAAAATATTCTCAAGAAACAAACACAAGTTCAATACGAAAAATCCCACCTTTCACAATCCACGCTTATCTGATCCAGTTCTTTTTTGCCTTATTTTTCTAAGCCATTGAACCTACAAAGCCCATCTCATATCAAATTCATTGTATCAGGTCTGGCCTTCCCATTATCTCAAATGGGACCACCCGCCTTTCTATTCTGAGGACGGAGATTGGATAATGATTAGCAGATCTCCAACCCAAAAAAAAAAAAAAAAACTTTACACAGTCTGAAATCTTTTACTATTCTGACAGCATCATAGTTAGTACCAAATAGACGACCATATGCAATCCATCACCATTACAGACCTTAAACACCTCCTACCAGCTATTTAAACTTCATTCCGACCTAAAAACTCACTGCAGTAAATAAAGTAAAAAATCAAATAAAAATAATTCAATTGATGTGGTTGAATTTGATTCAGGTTAACTTGTATGCCTAACCAAAAAATATTGTAGCTTTATTTCAAGTAAATAAACAATTACACCATCAAACATGGAAGTGAAACCTATTCTGTCCATCTCTGCCACCAACAGAGATCAGGTATATCAAGTGCTTCTGGCTCAGTATCACCGATTTATTGATTTTATGCATCAAAATACCTCCTTATTTTCAAAAGGACTAGGCAGTGTAAGAGCTTGATGATATTCAAATTTCAAACACTCAAACAACAGATCAGGTGCCAGTCGAGTTCACTATATGTAAAAAGACACTTTTCACTTTGAACGGAACTTGCTGCTGACCGAATCATAGCTTGGGACATTAATGACTGCAAAAAATTCAGAGAAAAAAAGAAAAAGATATCAATACACCAAAATGAATAAATCAACAGATTAATTCTCACCCAACCGGATAAATACCATCTCCATATGATGCCATTGTGAGAGGAGAAGACAACAGCTTTTGGGCAGTTGAAGCAATTTCCTTTACAGTGATCTCATCCACAGCCTTCAGAAAATGGTCTACTTCCATTCTACAGCAAGACAAAAAAAAATTTTTATACAATAATCCTAAATCAGACTTCTTTCAACTAGGACACAAGTCTTAAAACACAATCATAGACAGAAAATCAGGTACTACACAACTCTTAAATACAGATTTTAATATTTATACATATATATATATAATAGAGAGAGAGAGAGAATTTCGGGACTTCAACATCGAACTTTATTCCCTACCTCAATTTACCATTCCAAACCCTGTATCATAACTTATGAAGTTCTCTCATACTCCTATCAAACACCTTGTGTTTCAGGTTTCAGTGAGTAGCAAGGTCAACACAACTCAATATAATGAAATGAATTTTTGCTACTTGTATAAAGTTTATCGAGCAGCTCAGTTTCTCATAGAAAAGCGATAACAACCATGATCCATGCTAACCATCACAAATACAATTGGATATTTCACATCAAACAAAAGAATTCCCATCCAATGCATAAACACGGTGAATTACCAAGCCAAGCAAAATAATTGCAAAAACTTTAAAAGAACATGTCTTCATTAATTAATGTGGAAAATCACATATCAACAAGTGAGAACTGAATTCAGCCTATACCTCTTTCCATAAGTCAGAACTTGTCTCCCAATATCTTCTGAAGCAATCATCTAGAGAATCCAAATAAAGATATAAAATAAGCAATTAATAAAATTCCTGATACAGAAAGATCTATGGTACTGATCCTCCTATTAAATCTTAATTGAATCTTTGATAAAATGTGTACAATAAATGTTAGCTTACTCTAGATTCCAAATTCATCAGAATGGCAGACTTTGTTGACTTTTTAGCACGATCTAGCTGTACTTGGTCAACTGCACATAAGATACAAGAATATTTCAGACTATCGGCAATAGGCTCCCAAGTGAAAATAAGGTTTTCAAAAAGCAGGTGTGGCAACAAACCTTCTCCAGGTGTTGCAACTGCAAGAAGCTCATTAGCCACTATATCAACCGCTTTAGCCACAAAATTGGAACCCTGATACAAAAAGAATTTCCAATATCACTCAAACATGAAAGAGATAATATGGCTTACATTCTTCCCTCGAAATTCAACACAATAGGGCTGCTAATCAGGAAAGGCAATTAAAGAAGAACAAATGTTTATAATATAGCTTTCACTTAACACTTATGTGCCTCATAAACTTATTTTACTCTCAGATTTGTAAATCACAGAACCCTGTTGGGTTAGATTTTTCATTCCACACTAGCAATGGATAAACAGCCTTTCATTACTTCCGAGAGGAGTGCTCCAGAATTCAAGTATCCTAGGAAGCCATTAAAATCTGTCATGTCCAATTATGAATCTCAAATGCAAGCACGCTTTAATTCTTTCATTGAACTTTTAGAGGCCCAGTATATGAATTGCAATTTGTACATACTTAGAAACTACAATTTCCTTATCTACCTAAACATGAAAGGTTCAAAAGGTCACTTACAGTGGTAGCTTGGATACCAAAAATGCCACTATTATTGTAGATGTTATTGAAAGCTGAAATAGAGTGGAACTGTGGATGCTCATTCAAGACACGAAGATCTGCTCATCATATGCAGCACATATATTCAGATGCCAAGGTAATTTACATCCAAAGTACATATTATATGGTCATAAGAGTATCTGATTTGTGTTTCTGTGAAACTTACATAGCCGTGAGTACATCCCTTTTCCAGGTCCCCCAGCTGAGAAAGATCCACCACCTCCCAGTAGCATCTGCAATAAGGTTATATCTATCATGGTTTGTATCTAGAAGCATAGAAACTATTATTGACATAATGTATCAGCTAAATAACACCCCACACAGTACAAAAGGAATTCAAGGCAAAGCAGTTAGTTTTAGGCACATTGAGTTTCTAAGAATTGAAATCAAGACCTGAAGAACAGTTAAAGCCATAGCTTCCTTCTCCTTATGCCAGCCACCAGGAAGCTCAAATGCAAGAGCGAAATGCGTTCTCTGGTCAATCGAGTGAAAATTGCAGTCATCAATATTACAAGAGGACAGAGATAACCAGGATGAACATAAACAACATATCGGATACACACCCCTGAATCACCATAACAGCGATAATCACCCCCAGTATATACAGATTTGGGCTCCTGAGGACGAGGAACACTGGGTAAATCAGATAAAAGTGGTTCAGCAATGGATATCAACTCCTTATGATCAACCCCATAAGCTGCAAGAGCCATCCGTGGAGCAGTATAATTTTCCTGAAAATCTCATAAAATTTGAGTAAAATTTCCAAGTAATCCAAACAATAAAAGAATTTTATATTTCCTTTTTTGAAAAATTATCAGGCAGATAATGTAAAATGATACAGTGTTGCATGTAAGAACTTACAGCAACAAATTCCTCCAAAATTGCACTGTCCAATCTGTTTATGGCAGATTCTGGGGCTAGAAGTGGATTGCCCATAGCACCAGAATAACCAGCTGCATGAATTGCTTCCAAAACCAAAGCTTCAGGATTGTTGGAAGCTTCACTTATCTCATCTTTCACCTTGTGAAGCTGTGTACAAGATAAAACACGACATTAATATGCTGGTCATAAATCTGAAAATGAATGTAAATTGCCAGCAGACACACACAAAGAAACACAAAATATTGTTCACCTGTTCATTGACCTCCCAATCAAGGAAAACAGGATTTCTAACACAGTCTACAAGAAGCTCTACCATTTCAGGAACATAAGTCTTTAGAGCATCATAAGTATAACCCATCTGCTCCCTAGAAGCCGAGGCTTGCACATTTCCACCTATTGCCTCAACTTCCCTCACAATGCGCAAGTGGCTCCTATTTCTTGTACTCTTGAAGGCCATACGCTCCAGCAGATGTGAGGCCCCAAATGATACTGGTGTCTCATAGATAGAACCACAATTAACATATAAACCTATTGAGGCTGCTGGAGTCTGATGAACCAATGCAATCAAAGAAAAAACTTGATTAAATAGTTATTTCCATCATGAAGAAACAAAATACAGAAAAAGAATTACCAAAATAGATACTCCAGCAGACATTACATACCGCTGATGTTTGAGAAGCTATTTTAATGCCATTAGGAAGAGTTGTAATACTAGTAGAAGCTGGCTGAATATAGTCTGGCAATGCAGGTGGGAGGCTGACACCTGGTAGCGGAAAGTCTAGAGGAGGTAAAGAACTTGACCGTTCTCCAGTCAACCAGCCAAAGAGACCTCCCAGAGACAATGATGACGACTTTGTTGCAACAGCACTTGAACTGGCAAATCTAGCAAATCCTCTGTTGTAGGTACGGCCCTAACCTCATATTTTTTTTTTTTTAATTTTTATCACAGTCACTCTATCAGACTCAGACAAAATAAAAGAAAATAAAATTGACCTACCAGCTAAATTAAAATTTAAACCCAACACTATCTCCTAACAATTACTTCATGCTAGGCAAAAGTCACCAACTTTTTGAAAAAGTTAGATCAGCGAGAAAAGTAACAATATTACATAAATACACACACATACACATTGTTGCAACACCAAGGCAAAAGTCCCAAGTCCATATATAATATTACATTCAAATTCAGCCTAAACCATCTAAGCTGCTTGGTAGCATCTGGTTTATCAAGGAAATGAGGTCAGAATTGCAACCCCACTGTATTATTGTCGTACAAGATGATACATTGACTGTGAAATATAAATTCTAAAGAGCTTGCAGTCTCCATAGAAAAACCCACATTACTATGAACTTTGAAAAGCGCATCAGAATTCCAGCTCTTATAGCAAGGAAGCAATCCCAACCTCATAAATTCCTATATAATCCATTAAACATATATAATTGGAAGGGAAAGAACGCAGTAACATGTCTGGCGTTTATTTTGCCTACATTTTTCCAATTTCCTCCATTTTCTCGTCAACCAAGCGGTATATAACCACATTCTAAACAACCATTAATGCTCCAGAGATCTAATCACCATATTACGCACTTAAAGCAACATATTTAATGAGCATGATCTTAGAAGCAGAAAAACCGTTTGAATAAATGTGTATGAGCAAATTGTGTGTGCGCACGCGAATTTTGAACAGAAAAATCAAATCAGAGGATACGAAAGCAATTAGGGTATTTTAGGGACGGCGATGTTACCAACCTTGAGAGCCCTGAGGCTTGAAGCTGCGCTTCTGTACATGGCGGCAATCGACGATCGAACTGAAAACCCTAAGATGTACGGACTCCGAGCCTGAGAGTGTGCCAGTATCGGCCGAGCTTGTGGGAGACTCGCTGTGGAAGAAAGTGAGATTGCCGAATGAGGGGGAAAACACGTGTAGAGTTTTCTACAGCACGTGAGAATTCCATCACGTCCACTAATTTTGTGGGATTTTTTTTTATATTTTAGGAAATTCCAATATAGGAGCGTCTCAGGTCAAATAAATACTAAATATATAATTCTCTTAAATTTTAAATAAAGATAAAATAAAATAAAAAGTAATATTGATAAATTATCTAATATGTATAAACATACCTAATTAATAGTTGATTTCTAAATCAAACATTTTGTTCCGTGGACAACCAAGAAGTAAAGTTTTAATGTTTCTAAAGTAGAGTCTGTTTTCAAATCTATTACCCTGATTTACTATATATATATATATATATATATATTATGTATAGTTCAACATTGTTAATTTTTTTTTAGGATATAAATTGAATATAAAACCTGATTCTCATCTAAACTGTTTATATATTAAAAAAAAACACTTAATTGAAAATTCATTTATGTTAATTCCTTTGTGCTTCGTCCGCAAAAAGAAAAGAAAAAATTAGAAGAAATAAAAGAAAAGAAAATGTAAGTTAAAAAATGAAAATGAACATTTAACAAAAGACCATTATGATGATAATGTGGCAAGGCATATTCTGCTTGTTCATTAAATAGTGTTGCTTGGTCCCCAATGGCGAAAACCACGGACTATAAAGGAATTCAAATGGCAAAAAAGAAAAGAAAAGAAAAGGTCGATTAAAAGTATAAAGATGAACATTTAACAAAAAAACCATTATGATGATAGTGTGGCTAGGCATATTTAGTTTTGACATTTCTTCTTGACCTTGTTCAATAACTAGTGTCTAGTGTGGGTTTGGTCCCCCAATGGCAAAAACCATGGACTAGAAAGGAATTCCAAGTGCCAAAAACCCAGCATCTTCTGGAGTAGTCCTAAGATTCCATTTGGTTAATCTTTATATGGTTTCCCATTTCAGCCACTATTTCTTATGGCAAGTAGTAAATAAAGCATCCAAGAATGGGTTCCCACAATCATCCATTCCCTGCTGAAATGATTCTTTTGGAATATTTGTCTCTGCGTTTATTTCCTTTCTTTGTCTCAATTTTTCGTGTAATATTACACAATCTTTGAAATCTTCCCAACCAAATGCTTCAAAGAACATGAAATTAAGTAAATATGGCTAGAAACATATGAAGAATGAAGGTGTACCAATATATAATAAATATATATATATATATTATATATGAAAATTTTAAATAAAGAAGATCAAAAAGTTTTAAAATAAAAGACTTATGAACCATTTGTATTTTCAAATTTCAATGACTTAGATTTTCTCAACTTTGACTTTTTCTGCTTGTAAGTTTTCGCTTTTACCATATCAAAAGTTGTATGGAGCTCGTCGATACGAGTTTTTAAACTAGCAGCACATCCAAATCAAAATTACTATTAAAATTACAATATAGTCTAGCGAAGTTTTACTATTTGAATTTCTAGATGAGATGGAAATTTAGTAACATGAGACAAACTGATTAAATTTTATTCATATATGTACCTTTTAAGACTTAAAATAATAATATTTTTAAGATATTTTGAGCTATATTATATTTTTGTTATCATTTATTTATTATAAAGCTGCAACAAAACAAACTATTTTATTATTAAAGTTGCTTTCAAAATACTAGGATTGTTGCAAGCTATCTCTCCCTGGAAGAGAAACAAGAGTTGTCATTTTTTCATCCTACAAACTAGATAGAGAGCCTTGACATCGATGCACCTTCACTTGTCGGTTTCTCTTTAACTTCGGTGAGTTAAAGCATGATCTACAATTGTGAAGCCTGTGCAACGATCTACACATTAATACCAATTTAGAAACTCAAAAATACACATAAACCAATTAGAAGAAAGCCCAAAAATCAGAGAAACCCACTGTCGTCACTCTGAAATTTTGTCCAACATCATAGGGGCAATTCTGAGGGTTAAATTTTTCGCACATGTGCGGCCTAAGGCACTCAACCTTAGTCAGCCATCCATCACGAGACTGAGGCTCCATCCCTCCCGAACCATGTCAGCCCGTATGGTTGCACAACCTGCCCATACAATGTGCACACCATATGTTTGATAAAATGTCAAGCACAAACAAATATGCATAACAATGGTTAATCTCATGCATTCACGCTCACAGCCAACACACATAATTACGGGGTTCACAACCCCAACCTTTCTATCTCATTAGAATAGAAAATTCAGCCAAGAGCCTGGCAAGGACCACCACATGCATATAGCCAACTCTCAAGCCATTTCATGCCTCAAGTGCTTGGTCTCTCAAGCCTAGGCTCCAGCATTCTACATAATGCAAAACCGTGCAGTTACAACCCAAGTGCCCTAGGTGTGCTGGCACCAACCAACTTAGGCCACATGGCCTTGCAGTGGACAACCCCTAATTGCTGGGTTATGTGCTGGCAGCATCCAGCCTTAGCCATCTGGCCGTGCAGTTGCCTCCCACAACAGCCTTGAGTCATGTTGTCATCAGCCTACATGTGCCACGTCTTGGACCAGCCCCAATCCACCATTGGATGCATGCCACCAAGGCAAGGGCTTTTAGTAACCACTCATAACTACCCCACAAAATCAGCCAGCGTCTGCTGCCAGCTCATCCCGTGTGTGGCAGTCATGCAAGCAGCCATGTGGGCTTGCCTACACACTCCACGCGTGCCTGTTGCATGTGCCTGGCACATTGGCGCGCCCAGCCTTCGCGCCCCTGCTCAAACCCACACCTGCCTACTCATACAAGTCCTATGACCTGCACAAGCTCGCGCCTGCTTGAATCGGAGCTGCTGCACGCAGCCAACCTGCTTGCACACCGAGCCTGCCTGCTCGCCACACTGACACACAAGCCTGCCTGCCCACGCTGTGTGCACACTTCCTTGCACCTTGGCACCACTCTGTGCCATGCCTGTCCAAGTTTGCACACCAGCCATGCCCACAAACATGTCTCGATCCATAGCACACTGGGCACCAGCCCATGCCGTGCTGCCTTGCTGCCTCGCATATGTGCATGCCTGCTCACACGCACATGCCCTGCTGTGCCTACTCAATGCAGCCCACTGCAAGCATGCATGTCTTGCTCGAACACACATGCACTGCCTCACTGCACGCCCAGCACCCTGTTTGGCCTACGCACAGGCCATCGTCGAACCCCATCCTTGCACACACCCCACGCACAGCACCTGCCTATAAGCACGCCCACGTCTGCACATATGCCCGCTCAACATGCTGCCTACTCACATCACATTTGAGCCCATGTTGCTACCTGCCTCACAGCACCATGTTCGCCCATGTTGCTGCCTACCCACAGCACATGGTTGCACCATGGCTGCCACATCCAGCCATGCTGCTTCATCGCATTGGCATGCCAGGCTATTCGTCCATGCCATGCCCCACTGTGCATCACACACACAGTCACCGTGCCATGCTTGCACGAGAATGCACCCATCATAGGCACACCCTCTCATTGCCTCGACATGGTGCAAGACCACCCATGCCTTGGCCAAATGTCAACACACAAGGGTCTAACAAACCACCCACACCTCCTGAATTCGATATCCTCATCGAATGGTCAAGTGCATTTGAGTCTCCCTCCACTGTGTCCACAGCCTCTCGTGTAGCACCTCCTCTGCCACTAACATTCCTACCTTTGATAAAACAAAATTGCTATGGGGAGACTATCGGGGAAATTATAGAAACAAAACGATCATCAACAATTTTTGAAATTATTTTGAACATAAAATTACCCATAATAATTGGACATAACTTACCTATAGTGTGAGCATCAGAAACCTTAGGAAGAGAAATCAGAAAGCTCGAATTTAGGCGTGAATGAATATGAATCAACTCTGATTTTATTAACTCCTAACAAGTTTGAAAAAACTTACTAGTGAAACCATTTGGTCCTGGGGCACTATTAGGATCCAAAGTAAAGATTGCTTTCTTGATTTCCTCCTCTGAAGGGCTAAAAATCAGCATCTCATTTTCCACAAAAGAAACCAAATTCGGAATAATATCAACAAAATGCGATGAATCCAAAACACCCAAAAAAGAGTCTTCATTAAAAACATTCTTATAAAACTTAATCACATGTGTTTGAATATGCTTCTTGTCTGTAACCACATCACCATCAATCAACAGAGAAACCAAAGTTATATTAATTTTTCGACCGTGTAGAGAATTATGGAATAAACCAGTATTCCTATCACCACTAGTAAGCCATTTAAGCTGACATTTTTCCTTCAGTAAAAGCTCATGTTTTTTAAGAAGTAAATCCAAATCTGATTGAGCTTTTAATTCTAAATAAAATCACTCCATGGAAAAATCCCACCTAGAGATAGCATCTTGAGCCTTTCCAACAGCTGTAGAAGCATTAGCGATTTGCACATTCATATCCCCGAAGACAAACCTATTTCAATGGCATAAAGCCAATTTCACTACCTTTAGCTTTCCCATAAATCTTCAAATAAGGATCCCTGCTTAAAACTGTATTCCAAGCAGAACTAACAACATCCAAACAATGATCATCAAGAGTCCCATTAAAAGAAACCAAAAAGGTTTAGGTCCAACGAGACTAGATTTAAGAAAAAATTAATCAAAAGAGGATTATGGTCAGAATGTTGTTTCAAAAGAGCTGAATAAAAAATGATATCCCAAAAATCCAAACAAGAAGCCAAACAACAAGCATGATCCAATTTACTTTCCAAATAACTATTTAAACCTCTTCGGGCCCATGTTAAAACCAAACCCAAAGTATCCAAAACTTGTAATATTGAACTCTCAAGCATAAGGCTAAACTCAGTACAAGAAATACAAGAAGAATTTGGACTTGTCTTCTCATGAGCACCCAAGGCACCATTTAAGTCTCCCATAACAATCCAAGGTTCAGAAAAAGTACCACTGAGCCTAGTTAAAGAATTCCATAGCCTACGCCTTCTAGTATGAGAAACATGACCATAAACAAACATAACAAAATGAAGTTGATTGAAAAGAAAAAAACTCAATGTCATTTGTTGACCATCCCTGTCAAAAATCAAAACATTCATGACCTTAGAATAACTCAGGACCCTCATTGTGGAGATAGGTCTATCAATATCCCTAAAAGAAAACAAATTTAAATCCAAAGAAACCCAAACACTTGGTGAAATAGCATGCTAATCACCAAAAGGCTCTGTAAGAAAATTAAACATATGTCTATGTGTTTGAACATACTGCCAAAGAATCCTTTACGAAGCTAGATTCCCCATACCATGGCAATTTCAGTAAAAAAAAATAAAAAATCATGAGAACGGATTTTAGAATCAGCTTGTGTAACAAGTTTAAGAGTAACATCATGTTTATCTTGTCTCTTACCCATATTCTTAGCCAATCTGCCACGTTTCCAAACTTAACCCTCTAGCCAATTTTTTCTTTTCAAAAGGAACCAAAGGAAGAGTATTCTCAGTGTCAACAACATTAGCATTCTAATCATCAACCCCCTTTCCTTTAACTGCTAAAGGACAAATATTCATGTTATCTTGTAAAAGTGCTTCAGAAACAACAATCGCTGCATTGAAATCCTCCTAATCAGACTCCACATTATCATCATTGTCTTCCCCTTCCACTCGATCCACCCAAGACTTTTTAGGAATAACAGAAAGCTCCTCCATTGTCCATATACAAAAAATTTGAAGCTTTAGAAGCTTGATTCACTATATAACCATCCAAATAATTTTGCTCTAAAACATTCTCATCATTTAGTAACTCAAAAGGGTTAGCAGTAGCAACATCGTCTGACACCATTGAAGAAGCAGTACTCTATCTAGCAACTTTAGAGATAATCACCTCTGAAGCCTTCGGCAAAACAAAAACTTGTTTTGGCCGATTAGCATCAAATGAACCCACATCCTTAGGACGAAAAAACAGTTTTCCTTTATCCACCACCGACTAGGTAGATTCCTTTGGAATTTGAAATTTGTTGTTAATCTCCAACCAACAACAATTAGAAGTAACATGTCCCACACTACAACGGGCATTACAAAAGTCAAGAATATGCTCGTAAAATAATTTAATTGTAACACTGCCTCTTTTCTTGTTTAACAAAATCGAGTTCAACAAATGAGACACTAAATCAACATCAATAAGTACCTGTGGATAGTTCTCGAACTCCCCAGCCAAAGTATTGTCATCAATCTTTAAAGGGACACCTACGCACTTAGCAAGATCTAACAAAATTTGAGGGTGCCAAAAGACCTAACTTAAATAGAATTGAATCTGTAACTGTGCATTTGTTGATTTCTAAAAATCAGGATTAAAATCCAAAGTCAAAGCTTGGAGCCTCAAAATTCCCAGTTTAAAGTTAACTAAACCCAAAGCCCAAATTTTGTTCTTGTCCACCTTCGAATGCAACAAGACATGAAAGTAACCTTTACTCATGGAAATTAACTTCCAAGAGGTAAGATTCCATAAATTTGACAACTTAGATTTCAACTTACATAGAATCCATAGTTTTTTTACCTTTGGCCAAGACAACTCTTGCAATCAAAGAATGCTTGCATAAGGAAAGCCTCTCTGAAAATGCCTCCACATTCAACTCAAGTGAAACCACATCATCAACTCTTGAAGGAGTAGCCGAAGAAGGAATTATGGTTAGCACCCCCCACCATAACTGCAAAACTTGACCATTTTGCTCCCTTACTGGTACATCCAGTTTTGCAACACCAAACGGTGATGCCGAGTTTATTATTTTGTCAACTATAGAAATCTATAAAGCCATGGCAACCCGTTTCACTGCCAGGGAAACAGCGACTGTGCTAAGCCATAATCACCTGAATTAGTCGCATCATCCTTTTGAAACTTCCAACTAGGATCACTTACAAACATGATCAAAGTCGAAGACCCAATAGAGAAAAAGCCAGAAAACAAAGAAACCCTATAATCGAAGCCACGAAAACCAGATGACCAAAAACCAAATTGAAAGAAAAAACTAGACGACCAGAAATCCAGACCAACCGTCAAACAATCAAAAACCAAAAATTCAAGCAACCAATCACTGGAAAACAACCCAGAAGCTTGCTGCCGTCAAACTCCATTATTGCTGCTCCAAAAAAATAGGACACCATCTCGAACTTATTTCCTTAATAATAATAATAATAATAATAATAATAATAATAATAATAATAATAATAATAATAATAATAATAATAATATGAAAGACCACCAAAGGACGTCCCAACTAGGTTGGCACCTCCAAAAGCAGCCTCACCAAATTAAGTAAAAGAAAATCGAAGTTAACCATCGTAGCAAAACCAAAACCAAAGCAAGCCTGAAACAGACTAAACAAATTGGACTCAAAGAGCCTAAAAACACAAAACCCAAAAAAAAACCATAAAAAGGACAAAAAGTACCAGAAATACAAACAATCATGAAAAGAAAAACAACAAACCCAAAAACAAAACTTAACATAAACGAATAGTTTGACTACTCCATAAATCATCAACATGCACAGCACCATAAAAATAAGGTAACCCATGCCACAACTGATCGGCTGAAGCATGCACACCCCATTTGGAAAGGATATCAACAACATAATTTCCCACACGATAATTAAGCCCATATGACCTCACCCAGACTTGGGCATTGGTTGACTTTTGCATTGACGGGTTGAAAAATAATGACCATTCATGTAGTCGTAAAATTCCTGGTTTACAATTCAAAGCACCTCTTGCCTACACAGCTGTTTTTCACTTTCACTATTCAAAATTACATGATAATAACCTTTGCCTAGCGAAATCAGTCTCCAATCTGAAATGACCCATAATTTTGAAAGTCTCCACTTGAGATCACTCAAGATCCAAGGTTTGTCACCTTTTGAAAGAATCAATCTTGCAATAATAGAGTGTTGACACAAACTCAATCTATTATGCAAAGCTTGCTCATTGACAGAAAGAGAGACATAATTCCCTTTATGTGCAACTGAAACCGAGGCCGGCGGGATGTTATTTTTAACTCTTGTAACGCCCGTCATTGCTTGAGCGTACAAAGGCTTAACAGGAACCGAAGATCCTTTGCCAGCATTGTTAACCCCTATATCCGACACTTCTCCATTAGATGGTGAAGCTCCAGCGACTCCTATAGACCTCACCGAGTCAACCTTCAAAGTCGTAGACAGCCCTTCCAACTGCACCTTCTTGGATTGCAAGGCATCCAACAAGGTAGTTAAAAGCTATTGAACATATATGCCAAGATTCGACATACTCTAACCGTGCCAACTCCAAAACCAGTAGATTTGACAAACAGCAATAGAAACAACCTGCTAAGCACCCCACAGTGAACAAACCAAATTCCCACTGTGACCGAAACGAAACTGACCAAGCAATCACCATGAAACTGGAACTAAAGAAAAAATAATACCACCGTAACCAAAAAATCAAAAATCGAAACCAGAAAATCCACATTGTGAACAAAGAAATTGCACCCACTGTGAATGATGACCACCGTGATGCACCCACCATGAATGATGATCACCAAGACTGCACCCACCGTGAACGACAAACCAGAAGCAAGAAACAAGAAGCTAGAAACCACCAATGTGAACGATAGAAACAACCCAAAACCAATTGCACCCAAAGCTAACAGCAACCAAACCGAAGAGACTGGCAACCAAATTGAGCTCTCCAAACTTGTTGCCACCGTGAACGACACCGAAGCACCCTGCAAATAAGACCTAGCCAAATCACCTTTGCCCTAGCTTTATAAAACTCGGACTCATTTTTTTTTTCTCAACAATAAGACCAACAAACATTCATAATCAAATGACTTTGGCGAAATTCACATGTGTCATCAATACAGGTTTTACTTCTACTTAAGAAAATTTTGCTTGGATTTATTAACAAGTGTAGGATTTTGACAAAAAGTAAATAATGATGATGATGCAAAAAGGTGCAAGAACGAGAATCATGGCATTCCAACTTTAATAATAATAATAATAATAATAATAATACAAGATTTTGGATAAGGAAGTTGCAAAATATACAATATTCCCCTGTTTTTAAATTTACAAATTGCTTAAGAGATTTGGATGTGGAATGATGGAATAGGGAATACCCTAATTTCTAATGCAAAAAAGTAGTTATAATTAAGATTGGTAATAATTTAAAAGAAAACTATACAAAAAAAAAATATTGGAGTTTAACTTAAAAATTTCTTTGTTCACTTATCTACATAATAAAACTGCAAGCATGCCATCTCCTTTTCCTACTTGTCCTGCAAGATAATATTCCTTCAACATATATTCCCAATCCTCACATCAATTTGCACTTCAACACCTATATAAATATACACACACACACACACACACACACACACACACACACACACACACACACACACACACACACACATATATATGTCAAAGAAAGCTTGGAACTCTTAACCATTTATTGAAATAAAAAAGTGTTATTATGGCAACAGCTATTATGGGATTACAATTCCCAGTGACTGCTGATTCTTGCCAAAAATATGGAAGTTATCGATACTTGTCAAAGGGTAAGTACTTGTTAATTACTTATCTGAGCTACTTCATGTGATTATGATAATTATAACTTCATTTTTATATGGCAATAATTTCAGTATTGAGTGTTATATGGTATCAAAAATCCTCTCAAAATCCACCCCAAGTGCTAAGCTCAAATATTGCTCTTCTTTTCCTTTTCATGGAGCTAGCCAAAAGCTGAAAAATACAGAAATTGGTGTACTATCTTCAGATATATCATCACCAACCACAGCATTTGATCAATTGCTTGAAGCTTGGAATGATGAATACGATGGAGTCGTAATTAACCCTCATAGCTTACCTATAAGTGCTAATGCTTTTGCTTCTGCTCTTCGAACTTCTCTTTCCATCTGGAAACTCAAGGTCCTACAACTAAAAACACACATAAATCTTACACTTAAAAGAAAGTCCAAGCCATCCTATTGTTGTTTTAAGATTTTGTGCATATATATGTATATATATATATTATTTTGTGGTATTAATATCCTATGTAGTTTCAACATGTTTTGCACTTTACTGTATTGACTACTAAAACCTTCTTTGAAGTTTGTAAAATTGCATGGAGCATCACCTCAAAACTTTCATACCGTTATTTTTAAATTATGTTTTAATTGTTACAAAGTCACGGAGTGAATTTTTTGAACTGATATGCTACACCGGCCGTTTACAAACTTCAGAAAATATTGGTACTAATTCGATACAATAGGAGGGTAAAATGTCGAGACTATATGAAGCATAGGTGCCAAAAAAAAAATCTTTTTTTAAAAAAGAAATAAATTACTATTTGACTTATCATACATATATATATGTGTGTGTTTCTTTTTTTGGCTTCAATACATTATATATGTATAGAATTTATAAAACACATGCACGCGCTTGATATTGAAGGGGTGGATTCCATGTAATTGGATTATGTAATCCACTATAAGCGGGTAAGTCACATCATACATGTAATTGACTAGGTACACTTTCAGTATAAAAAATGTGCATACATTTTATAATAAAACTATATATATATATATATATATATTGCTGTGACTTAAATGGATACTTATAGTCTTCCATGCAAAGCAAGGCATTATTGCACAGCACCATAAAATATTTGGATCAGAAATCATTTTGACACTGAAATTACCAAAAAAAATATATATGAAATTAATATATGCAGGGGAAAAAAGGAGTATGGCTCAAATTGCTACTAGAGCAGGCTGAACTCGTCCCGATTGCAATTCAGGTAATAATTAACTCATTGTTTTCCAGTCTTATTATTAACAAAATCTCTCTACATCTATAATCCAATTTTGACTGGCACCAAAACATGAATTATATATTATTATGCAATATGTATCTTTGGTCATCAAAATCTCATACATTTTACATGATTTTTGGATTAATTTTTCAGGAGGGTTTTAATTACCACCATGCTGAATCAGGATATGTAATGCTAACATACTGGATTCCAGATGAGGTCTGCATGCTTCCTGCTAGTCCTTCTCATCAAATTGGTGTGGCCGGGTTTGTGATGAATGACAAAAGAGAGGTACCTAGCTCCACAGCAACACTTTAACCTTCATAAATTCTTAATCTTTTTTTGTTTTTGTTTTTTCCTCGAAGATAAAAATGTATATTTCTGCACGGTGATCAAATTGGTAAAAAGTTAGGTCCTTGTGGTGAAAGAGAAGTGTCCTTGTAGTTGCTCGGTAGAGTGGAAGTTGCCAACCGGCTATGTCAACAAGGTAAAAAAAGTAAAAAATTCATAGATTTTATTCTCAATATATAAATTAGTTCTCTCATTTTAATATTATATATATAGTGAGGTTTAGGTCCGAGTTGAATTTTTTATATCAGATCTTATATTTTTACTTTTGATTTCTTACACTTGGCCTGATCGGACTTTTTTATTTTTTAGCCTGAGTGATAGAATCAAAGTCAGAATTACAAATCTGATTTTGAAAAAAGTATACGATCGTCTTAATTTGAAAGTAACTGATATCTTTTCTGTATTTTTTTAGTTATATTCCACCAAATATACAATATATAATTTATGTTTCTCTTGGTTTACCTCAGTCTGAAGATATATTCTCTGGAGTCATAAGAGAAGTGAAAGAAGAAACTGGTGTAAGATAATTTTTCATTACCCCCTAGCTATTTATATTTGGCCATGTACTTAAAAGATAACTATAATTTTTTTTTGTATTTCTAAAAACAGAAATCATCTTTTCTTTCAAAATGAACAATTTTGTTAGTACACGGAGAGACAAACTTGATCTTATTTTATGTCGATTTTCTATCTTCAGATTGACACTATGTTCCTGGGAATAGTTGCTTTCAGGTAAATCTTTAAATTTTCATATAAAACAAAATCATCGGTTATATATGCTTTGGTGCATAAAATTTTTAATATATTAAAGACTAAATATGTAAATGTATAGACAAATATAGTTAATCCTGTTATCTATATATATGCATTTTCATAAGTACGTAGTAATTTATGTTTCATTTTTCATGTTTGATGAACTTCGATAAAAAAGACATGCTCATTTAGTGGCTTTTGAGAAGTCAGACTTGCTGTTTGTGTGCATGCTTGAACCTTTGACTTCTGAGATCACAATTGATGAGAAGGAAATCCAAGCTGCAAAGGTACTATTTATTAATTATAGTAGGATATAATATATTATAAAATAAGCATATGTACTTAATAATAATAATAATAATAATAATTTTCATATATAGTAATTGAGAAAATATTGATGTTCCTTAAATATGATTTTATTTTCAGTGGATGGCACTTAATGATGTAATAAGACAACCATTCTATGAAGAAGATGAGATGTCAAAAAAGATTATTGATATTTGCATGGCAGCTTATGAAGATGATTACAGTGGTGGATACGTGGGACAGCAGCTTCATTCAAAGATGGATAGGAAATTATCCTATTTGTATTATAATATTAATTATGCTGCAACAAATTGTAGTGTTTAGAATTAATGAATTCTACTGGAAAGAGGCCCAAGCTAGCTTTACAATCTCTGAAACTCATGTACAAGCAATATTGAAAAGTTGGAAATGTTACAATAAATCTTTGAGTAATGGTAAATGGAAATAAATAAGAAATACTAATTACCCATAAATCGTTTTAGGCTTAAGTAATGTTGTAGATGTGTAAGTATAAATCATCACAGCTCTTTCAGATGACCTGATATGCAACTCCAAAATTGGCCAAGTCATGGACATAGGCAGTACTGGATCTTGGGCAATTCTGGACTCAGTCATCGAACAAATATGAGTAGCAGACTCTTTGGCTCGGGATTTTAACAACAATAATGGTCGTCGAGAGATCTCAGCATCGAATCAAATTCAAAAAGATATCAACAACACAATATGTTGTTAACAAACAAAATAAAATACTAACAGCAAAATCAAGAGAAGATTATCAAATCACACAAAATCAGCTAAATACAGATTTTTCATTATATCAAGTAAACAGAGCTAATATAAATACCTCAAAAGGTAAAAGAAAGGTACACACAAAGAGACACACTTAAACATTTACATACGTAGATGAATTTTTTACATTTACTGTGTTTATCCAATTCTATCATTTCCTAGCCACTGACATTAGCGTCAGAGTGCCTTTGGCAAGAACCACACCAGTGTTGCAAGGTCTTTTACATTCTTCCATTATTTTGCACATTTTTGTCCAGTCACAAAACTCCATGTGGCGGTGCAATTTCTAACATCAACAATAAACATAATTTTTTTTTTGTATTTTTGTATTTTTTAATTTGGAGATGAGGCGATTCGAATTTGAGATTATTGTCAGATAAAATAGTGGCTTAGTCATGCACTAATCTTTGTTTGTCACTTTATTTTTAGATAATTTCATTTTAAAACCCTAAACTTTGAGGGTTGTATGATTTGGACTATCAACTTTATGAGTGATTAATTTAGATCTTAAAGTTTCAACATGTGTGCAAATTGGTCCAATTAGATAGTTTAATTGGACGGACTGTTAACGAGTGCACATGACAAGCACGTGATATAGGGTTAATTGCAACTTAGTATCTTGAACTTTAATGGTTGTGCTATTTGGGCCATCCATCAACTTCATAATTGTGCAATTTGGACCTTCGATTTTTTAAACTGGTACAAATTGGTTCAATTTTACAGTCTCAGTGGACTAATTGTTAATGGGATGAACGTGACTCATTTTCTTTTCTTTTTTATTTGAAGCAAACAACAGAGAAAATTCACAAGCACACCACATAGACCTGACAAAATGCTACATGACTTGATATGACATGATAATTTATGGATTTGGGTCGGTAATATCGGATCGGGTTTTTATTTGTTTCACACTATAAGACACGATAAGAAAACGGGTTGAAACACGTTAACATGATATGTCACGATAAGAAAAATATTAATTTAATTATTCTTTTATAGCTAACTTTTTACTAGGGGTGTGCATCGGTTAGGATCCAATCAATTTTGGAAATAACAAATCCAATCCAATTAGTGATCGGTTTTTTTTTTTCCAATCCGATCTATACATTAAATCCAATCCAATCCAATTAGTAATTGGATTATATCCGTTTGGTTAATCAGTTTGGCTTCAACTTTTATTTTATTTTTTTAGACTTTTTAAAATTTAATTTTTGAGCTTTTTTTACTTTGAATATTTGATATTTGAGCTATTTTTTGTACCAAAAATTTGTTGTGCTTAAATTTTGTTTAAAAAATTATGTTTTTTTTCAAAACTTAACACATAAATGATTAAAAAATAACATGACAAATAAACAAATTAACTAAAACAAAACAAATACAATAATCCAGTAATCCAACTCAAAATTTAAGTTAATATAACAAAGCCTACATACCAATAATATTAAACTAATTTCCATATGTTTTGTAAAAAAAAAAATAATCTGCTCGGATTGGATCGGTTTTTAACACCCTGAACCGAACCGAACCGAACTTCAGTTTTTAATTTTTCAAAATCAATCCAATCTAATTACACTAAAATAACTGATCCAAACAGGTTGGATTGGATTGGATCGGTTGTTTTAATTGGTTAGTCGGTTTTTTTGCACACTTCTACTTTTACATTATTATTATTTTTAAGAAATTATAAAATTCATATTTTATTTCATTGGAAAGTGACAACTTTTATATCTATTTATATATTGATATTTTATTTTAGATTCTATTTTTTTATTACTTATATTGGATGTACAATTTTAATTTAATTTATAATATTTTGAATATTTTTAAATTGACAATTGTAATTCATATTTCTTTTCTTGGCCACGATAAATATTTAATACAGCTTTTATTCGTAATATTTTATATATTTTAAAATCACAGTTATTAATTATTTTGAATTTTAGTATGCTAATATATTTTTTTAAAATGTTTAGCATATCATTTTACTATTTATTAATTTAAAATAAAAATAGAACAAATATATTAGGCAGAGTAGACACGAATTAAACACGACACGAACACGAAACGACATGGCACAAACACAGTTCAACACGAATGTTTAACGGGTTGGGTTCGGATGAAAAAAAAATTTGACACGAATACGAAATGACACAACACAAATACGATTCAACACGACACGCTGCCAAGCCTAACACCACCACAATCCATTGTAGTGCATGGACAAACCATCCACCATGAGCACTATTTTCCGGTGAATGGGTAATCGCCGCCAATCCGAAGCTAATCGACAAGCTTTGAAAAGCAAAACCATATGCACTTCACAGCTCAAAGTAGCCAGAAAACACTGCTCATGACACTGTAAATTAAGAGAAAACAAGGGTCATGTGTTTGTCACATGCACCCTATTAACATTCTATCAACTGAAATCTTAAAATTGAACCAATTTGCATCAATTTGAAAAATTGAAGGTCCAAATCACACAATTATGAAGTTAAGAACCCAAATCGCACAAATTTTAAAGTTCAGGGTACTAAGTTGAATTAACCCAATATCATATGCTTGTCACGTGCACCCGTTAGCTATCCGTCCAAGGAACCCGTCCAATTGGACCAATTCACACACATTTTGAAATTTTAAAGCCTAAATTGAGCACTCATAAAAGGTGAAGGTTCAAATCACACAACGCTTAAATTTCAAAGTAGTAAAATGCAACTAATCCCTTTATTTATCAATTGATGTAGCAAATGATGTAACAGTAAATTAATATTAAAAACTTGATTTACAAACTAATGCCAAGTAAATAAAATTAGCAATAATGCTAGAGGTATTAATTTTATTCAACTAATCATGTGACAATATTAAATTGATTTGCATTGAATTTCAATTATTCATTTAAATATTTACTTAATCTTATCTAGTTTATACATATATCTTCATTTTTCAAATTCATGGAGACAATCTAGTTTTAAAGCCATTATTTCTTTTAACAAAAATTCTAAGTTTGAACCTCATCTCAATATAATTAAAAAGTTTATATTATTTTTCAACTATGTATTAATATATTATTTTATTGTCATATTATTTGATAAATAATTAAACTGCAGGTAATCAAAAAAAGTTAACGTACATCTTTAACAGTGCCTTTTCAATTATTGGTATGTATCCAAAGGTTATTTGTAAACAAGTTAATAGTCATAGTACTATTACTTAGCTAAGTACAATTATTGTGCTATTCTCTAATTCATCAATATTGTTAATGTGTATTTTAATATTTTTATTTTCAAAAAACTTTATATTTTTTCTCAATTATTTTATGCACCTTCATGTCATAAAATAGAAAAAAAAAACTGTAAAATACATTCACTCCAAAAATCTAGCAGTAAGAATATTACTCTCCTTTCAAAATGAAATTAATAAATAAACACATTAGAAACTATGGCAAATGGATATTAAATATGCTCTTTTGGAAAGAGTAAAATTAGATGGTCGGTTACTAACAAGTCCCTTTTCACAAAACTTGCCATGTTATATGTAATACTCATGTGTGTATTTTTTATTCCAACTAAAACGTCCATTTTTATTAATAGAATGTCAGTCAGACTATCCGAGAGTTAAGTACGAGAATGGAAGTGAAGTCTAACTTTTCAAAGGTTATCTCAAATATACCTGAGACAATGGTGAGACTTAAGCATTTCAGTCTAGATTTGTCGATTAACGTAGTCTGTTTGATCAAAGGCCGACTAGATGTCTCGGAATGTCAGAGGTATGGTACGCGGATAATAGGTTCATTCTAGAGGATCTATCCCAACGAAATTAGAAAACTATTTTGACCTAATTTTGGAGCTTTGTGATTCAACCTATTAGGGTTGAGGACCTGGTTTTCTAAAAGGATTAAGAAATCTAAGGTATCTATAAATATGTCATGACTACAAAGAGGTAAGGTAAGGATCTTGCATTATAAACTTAGAGAAAACACTTTCTTTCTAGTATTCATAAATTCCACCTAACTTGAGCGTCGAAGTGCCTTTGACATGGCACCATACCAATGCCCCAAGACATTTCACGCTTTCCTTTATTTTGCAGGTTACACAGCGATCAGCAGTGGTGCAGAATAATACCACTACATCCTATATTGATTTATAACAGAGAACTTGACAGTTTCGGAAATATCTAATTTTTTTTTAGGGACAATTGGAATAGTAGTAATTTCCATTGGTTATCTTAGCCCAATTGAATCCTGCATCTCAACTTGCTTATGAATAGAATATATATATTTTCTTACAAATATTAAATATAATTATTAATTTTGATGATTCTTATTAATCTGTTGATCCGTCTATATTGGAAATAAATAGTTCCTACTTTTAATTTTAATGACCACATAAATTGTGCATTATTGTTTCCTAGACCTAGAAAAATATTCCTAAGGTACAGTTTAATGCCAAAGCTTTTTAAGGTGAAGATCTCATATCAACTTCCCCACTAAAGAGAAATGATATAACCACCGACAACAAGTTGCAGTTTAGCAGCTTTTTGTTCAAGGATTTTTGCTCAAAATGGATAATCAATGTCAAAAAATCAACTCCCAAACATCCATAGGGAAACATATAGGCTAAGGAACAATCAAAACCATGTTGAACACATTGAAAAAGCAGTTGGATAAGGCTAAGAGAAAATGGGTAGAAGAATTGCCAAAAGTGTTTTGGTCTTATCAAATGACCATTCGGGAGCCCACAAGGTCAACCCTTTTCGTTTTGGTCTACAGTGCTGAAGCAGTCACTCGTACAAAAATGGCCGATATAACAGTGAAGACATGAGGATAGATCGAACTGCTTAATGATCAAATGTTTCGACAAGCTTTGGATGAGCCAAAGGAGAAACGAGAAGCTTGACCATTATCAGCAACTTGTTGCACAATACTACAATACTGGGGTGCACAACATGCAATTCTGAGTAGGAGATCAGGGGCTGCATAAGGTTTTCCAGAATACTCAAGAGCTAAATGCAGAAAAGCTCAAACCCAACTGGGAAGGTCCTTATATGGCTATTTTGATTTCTCGGCCTCATGTATATCAATTGCAAGACACAGAGAAAAAAGGTTCAACACAACTAGATCTCTAAACACTTTCGTATTTTTCATACTAATTCCTTTTTTACTTAATGTATTTAGCATTATATTATCATGCCTCTTAAAATGTCTTGGGCTAAGGGGGATAGATTTACAAAAGCCCTTATCAGTCCATACTTTTATATTTTTAAAATTAATAAAATATCATCTTTGTTTTACATCAGATCATTTGAGTGCAAAATTCTTTAATGGAAATTTTTACTCCCGATACTTCACTGCCTAGTCCATTATCAATTTAAGTGTCATACTTCAATATGGAAAAACTACAAGTCGGCTCGGTTAGGAAAAACGACAAGTCAATATCGGACTAGAAAAACTACAAACTAGATATTTGGGATGAATAAACACTAGTTAGCAAAAAACTACAAAGTGGTTTAGAACCACTAAGCAACGAACCATGCACATGTGTGCGGGGTACATCTATGACCTTGGCTTTTAAACACCAAGGAGGCGCTAGCCGAGGTTGGTAGATGGAGAAATTACAAGCCAAAAATTGCCTTAAAATAGTGATTGGGTCATAGTATTTTGAAGAGTCGGATGTTTTTGACTTAAATAAATAAAGATTATATCATCGTAAAAGACCAACAAATATTCAAAATCAAATGACTTTGGCGAAATTCACATGTGTCGATTGCTACAGGTTTTATCTCTACTTAAGAAAATTTTCTAGAATTAATTATTGCCTTAAATATTTTGCTCGGATTTATTAACAAGTGCAAGATTTTAACAAAAAAAAAATAAATAATAATAATCATAATCATAATAATCAGAAATGGTGCCTACCAGAACTGCAAAGCAGCTCAGACAGGGAAATTTATTAAAAGTAAGAAAAAGAGTTTACAAGAAAAATAAAAATCCGTAAGTGAACACCAACAACCTACAACTGCCTGGCCTCATTAAAACTTGATAGAAGAAAAAACCCTGAAGGAAAAACAATTGCCAGGAAAAAGAATATCTGCTACCTGATTCCCTTCACAAAAAATATGAGAAATCCTAAAATGAATTGTGTGCACAAACCGCAAACATCTAGACCACCTGGCCTGATACTTCCAAGGAATTTGACGTATATCTATCTCAATATGACCTACCACATAAGTTGAGTCACACTCAATCCAAAGATGATCCCAATTATAACGCTCTGCAAGCTCTAAAGCATGTAAAACTGCCAAATCTCAGCTTCAAAAGCAGAACCCAACCCCAATGGAATTGCAAAACAGCCTTTGACAAAACCTCAGGAAGTCCGAAAAACACCACCCCCACTGCCAGGACCCGGACACCCATTAGCTGCCCAATCAGTATTGACTTTGATCCAATTTGGCCTCGGAAGATTCCACCTCACAGGAATAATCTTAGGAGCTTTAGGAGGAACTGCCTTAACCCCTAAAGTCCTACATACCAATAAATCATCTACCAAATTAACCATATGACCCGAATGCAAAGGATTTGCCTCATGAACAACTCTAACAATAAAAACAAAAGCCTAAGATATAGGCGGCAAAAAATCTTCATGCAAAGACTTCAGCCTGGCAAACCAAATAGCTGCAAAACCCGAAATCAAAGCCACTTTCAAAATAGCAGCAACCTGAGAACTTAGCTTCAAATTTATAGCATTCTGAAAAAGAAAAAGAGGAGATTCTGCAATGCGAAGACTAATATTAAATTGTAAAGAAATGAAATTCCATATAGCTTACGCATACGAGCAATCCAAAAATAAATGATCAATAGAATCTGAATGCATCTTACAAACATAACAACGGGAAGTCATATGTATCCCACGCCGAATCAAAGCTGAATCCACAGGCAACCTACCAAGAAAAAGTCTCCGAACCAAAATAGATCGAGAAGGAAGAATATAAGGAGCCCATATAGAAGCAAACCAACACAAATGCCAAAAAGCATTAATACAATGCAAATACATCTCCTTGCAAGTAACCACCCCCCATTTTGAATGTCTCCAAACCAATTGATCCTCATCAGAACTCAAAATTCTAGTCTTCTCAATTCTAACAGCCAAATCAGAAAAAACCAATTTAAAATCAACAGGTAACAACCATTTCCCATCATCATAAAGAAAATTAAAGAGACAAACATTAGAGGGGATGCACTGATGACCCTGTAACAAAGTAACTAGAGGTTCACCCAGCCAATTATCATACCAAAATCATAACTGAGACCTACAACCAATGAGCCAAACACAATCCTTAAAAATCTGATCCTAAATATCCCAGATGGATGGCCAAATAGAATAAGTGAGATAAAAAAATTTATTCAACTTTCCTTTAAAACGAGATCTCAAAAAATGAAAAATAGGAGAATCAAAAGTCATCACCTTCCAAACTAGCTTACTTAGCAAGGAGAAATTAAAAAATTTCAGATTCTTTAAGCCCAAACTACCAAGCTTTTTTGGCAAACAACAATCAAACCATGCCACAGTGACAGCCCTTTTCCCAGTAATAGCCCCAGTCCAAAAAAAGTTCTTAATTGCCGAGGTAACATACCAAATTAACTTAACAGGCTATCGATAAACCATAAAAGTATGAACAAAAGAAGAGGTGATTACCGAATAAATTAGACAAGCCCGTCCAGCATAAGATAAATGACAACCCTTCTAAACATCAAAATTCTGAAGAATCTTATCAGTAATCAGTTGAAGCAAATACTAAGTAGGTTGACCTTTAAACAGAGGAACACCTAGATAGCTGAAAGGAAGCTTATCCAACCTCATTCCCGTGTTCTTAACAGTTTGATTTTTCCAAGAGACCGAAAAGGAATCACCAAAAAAAAAATAATAATACAATGAAACTTAACAAGAAGTTTGTTCAGAATTCATTGATTAAATAGCAGAATATGGGATGTCTGAACATCCTCACAAAATAGGTTAAAGACTACGTCCAATAAATAAATAAACAAAATTACAAGTGCAAAAGTAAAGATCGAATTCCTTGAATATTCATAGATTTTGCGGCTGAATAAATAAATAAACAAAATTATAAGTATGGAAAATAAAAATTGAATTCCTTCTCAAAGATTCATAGGTTTTACGGCTGGTTTGCCGTAGGAGTACTGCTTGGACAGATCTCACCAATAGTAACCTTAGGTTGCTGAGTTTCAACAAGAAGTTCACTCGGAACTCTACTTTGCACATTTGGGACAAAACTCAGAAGTGGAGAACTGGTAATTTCAGCAAGCTCTTGTTCGGGTCCAATGACTTCATCCGCATTAGAGGAAACATCTGAGATGGAGAAAAGTCCTCTGGATAGAGATTTGCTGAGAGGTGATTGGGTGCTTCTGGTTGTAGTATGTTTTTTCTTCCTCGTATGAATCCTGAGAGCCAGCAGTTTATAGGTTCATCTCAGTCACATGGTCTATCTTTCGAACAATTTTTCCTAGCCCCTAGCTTTTCTCTTTCTCCTATAGGAGTTCATGTTTTGCATAGTTCAGCTCAATAAGCATATCTAGTTCTCATTTTGAGGCTGTCTTTCTCTTGATTTCCAAGAGTTCCTTGACCTCTTTTAGCTTAGATTCTTGTTTACGATAGATCTTAAAAGCTCGGTTGTGCATTTCAAGTAGCGACTTGAGGGCTCCATTGACCTTGGTAAGTTTTCCCTCTAGTGCGGATACGCAATAGGTTAAGCAGTTGTTTTCTCTCCTTATCTCTTAGTTCTTGCAAGTTGCTTTGTACCATTTACATTCAAATAATCAATTTGAGTATGAAATTGGAAAATGTTTAGTTGAGCGATCAATGTGGCAATAGTCGGAGGCTTACCTTGCACAATATTAGGGCATTCTCTTGGCACATGTCATATGCTAATATGTCTTGAATTTTGGTAGCATCTACTAAAGTAAGGGATTTGTAGAGAATATTGAGAAAATTGTTCTTGTCGTTTTAGAAAAGGCACCAAACTCTCGCTCGCAAGGTTGGTGGGATTTTTCTCCCATTGTGAGATCAACTACCCGAGGATTGACAATAGGACTCTTGCCTTTGTCTGTAAGGGCCACTTATTGCTGAATAAAAGGTGTTGAGCTTTTAGAAGGTTTCGTGCTGGTTTTCTCCATCATGTTTTTCTCTTTCCGAGCCTTTTTCTTACTTTTGTGAGAGGCTAATTTCCATTTGACCTCTAATACACTAGGTCATGCGACTATCATTTTGTTCTTAATCTCCATAGCTTGAAGTTGCTCGGATGAGAGATTTGGCCTAAGATTAGGCCATTAGTCAAGGTTTGAGCCACAAAAACGATAAACACAACGCCTTAGCCAGTCTAAACGAGACATTGTAACTTCCAAAATTGGAGTTTTGGGTAAGGGTATACATGTAGGAATGTCCTTTTACGTCAATATAGAGTTTAGCCACGCTGAAGTTGACTTCTAAAAGCAAGGTTTTCAATCTAAGTCTTGAGGGTGGTATACGTCCGAGAGTTTAGGTGGATAATTTCTCTTCTTCGATTAAGTTTACAAAGTCTTGGTTGAGTTGCCAATCTGCATTAGGAACAAATAGTTAAGTTAGTAATTGATTGAAATTTTCAAGAGGCTATATGATAAAGGTACTTACCAAAGCACAAGTTCCAGATCTTCCTCACCAGCCTGGAGTTGGAATGCGGTTCATTTTGTCCAAATTCATCTTTGAAAAAAAGGTATAAGCTCTGCTAGTGTTGCCGACAGTGAAAAAGAAACAGTATTTCTTGCCAGCAGTGTTGCCGACAGGGAAAGAAGTTCACAGCTGGATTTGATTTTAGAATTAGAAGGTCGTTCTTTCTTTTCTTGGCATTTCTATTGGCAGGACAAAGTAGCACCAGGGCTACAAGAAGAGCTAGCCGAAGCTACTTCATTTCCCTCGATTTTTTGGAGACTCCCTTTCTTCAGAACGTTAATCTTCAGTTTCATGAATTTTTTCTATGCCTAATTTCCTACATTACGAGTTGAGATCATGTTCGTGGGGAAGTATGGTTTAAGACTCAAACCGGAGAGTTTTGGTTTCTCTCGACTTCATTCTCGGAGTAACAAATGGGTATAATTACAGGGTGGCTATCTACAGAGATATGGATGATCATACGGTTGAACAAAATTGAAGACAAGGTTTTTCAAGTAATAACTTAAAAGTTCCTTAACGATTGAACTATAAATAGAAAAATAGAAATTTGAAACAAGAAAAGGAAATTTCATATCAAATGAAGAGACTAACCAGGGAATTTAGAATGAACAAAGAACACGTAGAACTCAATGTGCAGAAAAAGCATTAATGAGAGATGATCCTAGAAGCTTATAAATAAGTGTCCTCAAGGAATTTCCTGGCCTTCGGCTGATTTATGCGAGCCTTTACTAGCAATTGTGGAGGATTTTTTACGGAAAAAATCACTAAGTTTAGGTAGAGGAGAGCATAAATGAGAAGATAATAATGAAACTGGTTTATGAAAATTTGTAAAATGGGAAGAGAAGAATAAAAAATGTATATAATGCACACTGAACGGCTGCGATTTAGATATGTAGATTCCTATCAACAGCTAAGATTGGGCGATGTTTGGAGGTAAAGTTAAAGCCATTTCATCAGACCTAGGAGATTGGACTAACTTGACACTTGTTGATATAATTTCACATCGATCAGAGCTCTTTTCGTATCAATCGACTCAAAAGTCTCGAGCATATCTCACTACTCCAATTGAGTAATTCCTTTACTCAACAGACTTGAAGGCTAACTGTGTTGGTATTTTATTTTATTTTTACCAAAATGTCCATTTTTATTAACAGATTGTCAATTGGACTATTCGAAAGTTAAGTAAGAAATTGGAAGTGAAGTCTGACTTTTCGAAAGTTGTCTAAGATATATCCAAGACAAAGGTGAGACTCGAGCATTTCAGTCTAGATTTGTCAATTGATGCAACCTATTTGATCAAAGGCCAACTAGATGTCTCAGAATGTCCGAGGTTTAGTATGTGGATAATAGGTCCATTCTAAAGGATCCATCAAAATGAAATTAGAAAACTATTTTTATCTAATTTGATTGTCCTGTGGTTCAATCCATTAAAGTTGATAGCCTATTTTTCTAAAAAGATTAGGACACCTAAAAGCTAGATGCATTTATAAATATCTTATGACTACACAAAGGTAAAGATCTTGCATTCTAAACTTAAAAAGAACACTTTTTTTCTAACATTCATAAACTTCGTCTGACTTGAACATCAGAATACTTTTGGCTCGCACCACATTGGTGCCACAAGAGCTTCAAAATTTATTTTCTTAGTAGGTTACACAGTAAACAGCGATGGTGCATAATCGTACCACTACATCCTACATTGACATTATGATAGAAAGCTTGATATTTTGGAGCCATCTATTTTTATTTTTATTTTTATAAGAATAGTAGCCATTTCCATTGGTTACCCTAGCCCAGTTGAATCCTGCATGTGGACTTTCTTACCAATAAAATATTCTTACAGATATTAAATATATTTATTAATTTAATGATTTTTGTTAATCTCTTGATCCGTTTGTATTGAACATAAATTGTTCCTACTTTCATTTCTACGGCTGCGTAAATTTACATTACTGTTTCTCGGACTTTAAAAAATATTTCTAGAGGCACAGTCTAATGCCAAAGTTAATACTTTTTTAGGTAAAAATCCCAGTTCAACTTGTGCACTACTCCACCCATTATCAATAAATATATATATATATATACAGTCAAACTATTGTAAATATATCTGATAAAATATAGATTGTCACTAATAATAATTATTAATAACATTTTATCATTAATTTGTTATTAATAATAGACTATTAATGATAATTTTTATTTTAAAATTGTCAGTTTATAATAACCTAATTGTATAGATATATATATGTATGTATGTATGTATGTATGCACCAAAAAATGATATAAAATTCAACTGGTGCCCGATGCGTGGTTTTTTTTCCTTTTCTTTTTTCTAATTTTTTTGGTTTTTTTTTTTGAAAACCAAACATATCTATTGGGCATCATAACGTGGGTCAAAGGTGAATTTTATATTATTTTCTCTCTTTCTATATATATTATATATGAGTGATAAAAATGCAAAATAAACTGTTCGAATTAAATAAAAAATGAATAGTTGTCTGTATTTATCTCTGAGTTTTTTTTTTTCTTCTCATGTTGATTTTTTTTTCAACAAATATTTTCAATAAAAAATTTCAATAAACTTTATATAAACGAAAAAAAAAATATACATAGAAAAATATTATTTGTCACCACTAGTGATGAATCATCAGTTGAATTTATAAATTATATGGTATTTTAAGTAGTTACTATTAAAATATTTATTTTTTTTATTAAAATTTTAATATTAAAAATTAAATAAAATAAAATATTTTCCATTAAAATTTACTATATAAGCTATAAATCTACTGATTATCATCATCAGTTATGATAAATAATAAAACTCATATATATATATATATATATATATATAAGCACGCTAATTTTGTTAGTAATTATCACTTAAATAATGAATTAATTATTAAATATATTTGATATAATTTGAAACTGTCCTTTCAAACTAAAAAAATTATTTAGCAATTTAAAATTTTCAAAATATATATATATATAATAATACTTATTATTTATAGTCATAAATAAAAGTAATAAATTTTTTTTTTAAAGAAATGAAAAGGTTTATTTATTCAAAGACCAAATTAGACTAAAATGAACTGTGCACTCTAGTATTCAAGGGGTAAAAAAGTAAATAAATAAATAAAATTGTTTTGCTTTTTGTCATCATCACTACGACCGTACTGTGGTAAACTTTAATCGGAAATATTTAATTTAATATTATTTTTTGTACTAAAATTTTAATAAAAAAAATTAAAACTTTTTAAAAATAATCACTTAAAACACAATATAACATGCAAGCGTCGGTAATCCATTGTCAACGAGTGAAAAAATTAAAAGTTTTGTATTACATCATCATTTGGTACAATAACATAGACAATATATGCTAGTTAGCTCATTATTATTTATAAATGATCCAGTGGGTTATCCAGTCTATGTTACGATACTTGATGATGATATAGCACAAAAGTTTTAATTTTTTTCGGTGTGAAACTCTGCCCTTTTACTTTCTTTTATTCTATTTCAAATATATATATATATTATTCGTTGCCATTGGTGATAGATTACTAGTGGAACATACATGTTATGTGTCATTTTAAGTGGTTACCATAAAAGAGTTCACTTTTTTTTATTGGGGTTGTAGATTAAATCTGAAATAGAATTAAATGCTTCCAATTAAAATTTACCACATAAGTTGTCGTCTCACGTATGATGATTACTGATGGTGACAAATAGCAAATCTTATTCTTTTTAAATTAAAATTCTTGTACTGCATAATCATTCGGTACCATAACATGTGCTAGGTAGTCTACTAGATCATTATTGAATATATATAGGATAATTCTACTATTTGTATATCCATATTGTCACTAAAACATATTATCAGTGACAAATGTTGTCACTAAAAACAGCTTTAGTGACAATCCGAAAATCTGCATAATAAAACTTTTTCTTATATATATATATATGTATATGTATATATGTATATGATAATGTTCATACTTTCTTATATGAAGTTTGACAATATTTTTTCTTTTTCTTATAAATAGTTGCATGGGTAAAATATTTCGAGACTCAACAAGTTATCAAAAGCCAATTAGGATTAGGAAAAATCGAGAAAACGAGTAAACTAAACTAAATTTAGAACGAATCTCCAATTATCAGAGATAACCAATGATAAGAGGTAAAACATATTTTCCGAAACAAAGAAAGACTTAGACTAGATTGAACTCTACCTTATGACCAACCACATTAACGCCGAGTAAAGCGATTACCATGACCCTCTAGAAAACTCCTTTGTAAGAACAAGTTGTTAGGCTTAGTACTTAACAAACTATCACAACCACTCCCTCCGAAACTATGAAACACACGATTATTCAAGCAGACATATAGGCACGAAACTTATTATACAACATGGACTCAGCTGCGTACAATATGGATTCGAGAAACCATGTCGATAACCCAGATGTAGCAAGCTTTTAAGAGATCCACAAGTATAAAAATTGAAACTCAACATGGTTGAGGTATGCATTTTTTTACGCAGACTTTTAAATATACAAGCACCACAAAAATTTTAAAAAGTACATTGACTTGAACATCAGAATGTCTTTAGCTGGTACTACATTGGTGCTCAAAAATCTTCTAAATCACTTTATTTTGCAAGTCATTACCAGAACTACTCAATCAATTTTGGTCCTCTCAGCTCATACTCAATGTGGACTTCATGGTACAAAATTGTGCTTAAACAATACTCACTCGCCAATTGTCTCCTATATTTAAATTACAAAAAAAAAAATAATAATCAAAAGGTTGCAAAGGAAAATTTACTTGAATAAATAGGGTGTCATTTATTTGGGAGGGAGAATAAACTTGAACAGTTAGACTAAAAACAGAAAAATAAATAAATAATATTTTTTTTAAAATTTATAGAGCAGACACGTTGCATTTTAAATTTTTTCTACCATTTTGCACCATAAACTAAGAGAATTCTGATACTTTGCACCTTCTGTTAATTTTGTTAAGAGTAATTCCATCTACTCACCTATTGTTCAATTTTTTTTTTGTTAATAAAACCTATTTTCCAAGTTTATAAATTATTATATAGAAATTAATTTTTAAAATTTTAAAAATAGATGAATAAGCAAATTTACTCTTGAAAAAATTATTAACCAAAATGCAAAATGCCAAAATTATATTAATTTGAAATGCAGGGTTAGGCTAGAGTGCAATCCTCAATGGTTGCATTAAATGAAACCCCTCATTTTTTACTTGTAACCTTTAAAACCAGTCACGGTAACTCTTATTTACTTTTTTTTTTATTTCTTTTTTCTTTTCCCCTTGTCTTCTCCAGTGCGCCCTTTCTTCTTCCCCTTTGAAAAAGTATTTTTTTTTTTGGTTTTCCCTTCTCCCCTTTTCCGATCAACACGAGGTAGTGGGCAAAAAATATTTTTTTTCCTTCTTCTTCTACTGTATTTTCGCACGGTAAGTTTGTTTATTTCTTGTTGAAATTTTTTGTTTATCTTCTTCCATTTTCCCCACAGGCACCCAATGATATAATGTTCAAATAAAACCCCCAAATTTTATTTGTCTTCTCACGATTTATCTGCAATTGTTTGAATTTTTTTTTTCACTTCTCCCATATTATTCTAACTGTTTCTCTGCAATTTTTTTTTTGTTTTTTTTTTCATTTCTCCCATATCAATCTCACAGTTTCTCTGCAATTTGTGATTTTATAATGCAAATTAGGTAGGCCTTACAGAGTTATCATCCTCAAATCATGGCCGCAATACATTGTCCACATCTAACCATGGAGGGTGAAAGTAAGTAGTATAACAATGTGTGATTTTATTTGTGATTTGAAGTAAATTGAGTGTTCATGTGTATATTTTGATGCCATATATTGTTTTTTGTTTAGAAAATCTCATATGATGTTGTGTTTAATAAAGGGTTCACTGTGGTGGGTTGTTTATGGGCATGTTGTCGTTTGGTTTCCCAGTATAGGGTGGTATATGAAAAAATCATGAAGATTTACCTCGTGATTTCCACGGGGTACCTCTCATAGTAATACAGGGATAGGCAAAAAGATTAGTTAGTATATCTGCATTTCACCTCGTACAAAGTTCACAGGTGCCCCAGGGAAACAACGGGGTAAATTTTAACTAGTGGATAATGCATTTTACCCCGCGTGTATAATGGGGGCCACCGCACATTAGTACAGGGGCAGATGTTTGGTGGCACTGCCATGTGTCCCAAACATGGTATGCGGGGCTCCCGTATTAAACTCGGGATAATTTCTTAAATATACATTCAAGCTTTATCCCTTGTGTACAACGGGATACCCCGGGCGTATAAACGGGAGAAATGGCAAGCGCATATTTTGTGTCACTGTCATTTCTCCCGTACATTGTCCACGGGGACCCCGTGTATAACACGAGATCATTTGTTTAAGATACATAACAGATGTACCCTGTGTTTTACACGGGGCACCTTGAACTCAGAGACGGGAGGCATATCTCAACATTACTTGGCTATTCTGCCATTTGTCCCACACATTAGTGTGGGGCCCCCTCATTCAACACCAGTGTACATTCTTAACCATGTTTTAGGGTTTTACCCAGCTGTTTCAAATTTCTTTTATAATATAAAATCTTGTTGTATAACTCATTCTGTGCACATGATGTTTTTGATGAAACAGAAGGGAAGGGTAATATTAACGCAAAGAAATTGTTTGCGAATGGATGGTTCAATTATTAGTGAGTACAAAACTAAGTTAAATTCTTTTATAGATAAAGTAATTTTCTACTGTCATGTGAAAATAATATTTCGATTGGCCAAGCACTAACTGTAAATTTATATGTCGTTATATTTTATTGTGGTGCAGTAATAGTGAGGTTGAACTTTGAAAGTAAAAGGGTGATTTTAAAGTTAATGCGGAGATAAGTATAACAGTGAAATTGTACGTGCATAGTAGCTGCATGAGAAAAAAAAATATAATGCTGAGGTTTGTCTCTGTTTAGGTTATGAAAGAATTGGCTCGGGAATGGAAAGAGCTTAAGGCTAATGAGAGAGAAAAATATGAAGGGGTTCGGGCTGAGAGGAAGAAGAGTTTTGTTAGCAGATGTTCCCCGGAAAGACTATGGAGCGTTGCAGAAGGGTTAAGCGACGCTCAAAGGAATGCGGTAAAGGAATTAGGCTTTGGCCGTTTCATAACTCAGAAAATCTGCAGGATAAAGAAGCAACTACTGTCGTGGCTGGTGGATCAAATAAATCCAACTTCTTGCACACTCACACTTCACAAAGTGAAGTACACATTAAGTGTACCCGATGTTCAACAAATGATGGGACTGGTCGATCAACACGGTGAAGTTAATGACACATTTTCGATGGAGGACGTTGAGGTCCTGAAAATGAAACACGCCACCGATGACAGAGGCATATCGATTGTTGACTTACAGGCTCTGCTGTTGAATAATCGTGCAGCAGATAATGATTTCAAGGTGGTATTCACACTATTTTTTATGGGGACAATTCTGAGTCCGAACTCAAGAATGGTAGTTAAAACAAGCGATCTTGGACGAGTGACGAAGCCCGAACTAATTACAAAGTAGAAATGGGCTTTGTTTACATTCAATGGATTTGTTGAGAGGATGAGGAAGTATAAAGAGCACAATCTACGCTATATTCCTGGATGCCTCCTAGTTTTACAGGTTAATCATCTATAATGACCTTCCGAATCTCGTTGTCTATTCATAGCATACACAATTTTGCTAACCTATTGCATGACTTCATTATTGTTGTTTGTCATACAGCTTGTTTATCTGGGTCTGTCTTTGACTGGGAGGAGAATTGTCAGAAGTTCGTTGATGCCCATTACTACTTGGGGAGAATTCAAGATGAAGCGATTCATGAAGATATTCACCCGAAATGGAGGTTTCCTTTCTGACAAGGTCAATTTATCAAATATAAACTCTTTATGCTATACTTTAAAATCTGTGCATGTTACTTATGTAAATTAATTGCAATTTTTTTTACCCCGTTGTCATGTAAATATCAGTTTTGTGTATTATAGGTTGTTCAGGGTGAAACGTCAACATCAAACGAATCTGGGAGATTCGTTCTGCCCCAGGAAAACAACAATGATATTAATAGTGCAATAGGAGCTGCTGTACAGACCATTCAAACAAATGTTGTTGTTTTGCATGGAAAAATCACAAATTCGAGTTAAAACTATAGGAAATTCAAGGCGAAGGTGACAGAGCACCTTTCAACCATTTCTAAAACACTGACAAAGTTGAATGAAGCAGTTGAAAATTTGACTTCGAATGCCTCAAATCCGAAGTCCAAAGATGACACGGTCGGAATTCAAAAAGACAAGAGGAAAGGCAAACAACCAATGCATGCCGGCCACAAAAAGACAAGACAGTAGGATTCGTCAATCATATTGCTTTCCGCTGAAGAAGAAATTCCACCAAAGAATTGTGCATACAATGATTCGTTCTCGTTTGGCACATCACAGTTTGCAAAGCACTTGGATGCATTGACGACAGAGCTAGCACCCACTCGAGTAAGAAAATTTGTCATTTGTTATTTCTTCTTTTGTTTGTCATTTCTGTTGCACAAGCTTGAAATATTTGTGATTGATACTCTAAATTTGTCATGCAAGGGGGGAAAAGATTGCCACTTCTAATGCGCCAAGTAAGCGTTACGTGCGTACACGATCTTCAACACGTCATAGTTGTGTGCCACTGAAGGAGGACAATTTCAAAATGAGTGAAATTCAAACAAAAGTCTCTAGCTCTTTTCAGTTTATTTCTGTGGGTCCATTTTGTGTCCAAAAAAAAAATGACGCCGACCAATGCGAAATTACTTAAATACATTTTTGACACTACACTGGATCCAGAGTACGTACACTCTCTGTTGTTCGAGTCAATTTGTTTAATTAGATATGTGCACTATATTTTGTTAAATAATGGCCATCAAAGTGTTGACTTTCTTGCTTATGTTTGTTAGGAAAATATTGGAGCAAACGGCACAGAATTTCTATACTCGCCATGTACTTTAATCCTTATGGCCTTCCAGATGGCTCAATGGTGATGTAAGTTATGTATCGCTTCCCTGCCTATGCCATTCGTATTCGATGTACTTAACAGCGTATGGTTAATTGTGAAGGTCATAACATTGGCGGCAAACATGCTAATGCTTCACCAAAGAAGAGAGTGTTCAGACAAAGCTAGAAATTGGTTTTTGCCAACTTACTTCCAAGTATGTACTTGTTAGATTGATAGCGTTTGGTGAATGTGTTTTGGCATGCTAATGGAACTAATACATACACTGTATTTTCTTTGTTTTGCATTAGATAGCAACAAGCATTGAAAACTGATAAGGACATGTCCACATTTGACAAAAAAAGGAAATTTAGGCATTTGTACGTGCGGAAGCTGCATACCATTGAACAGGTGAACAATCATTCTACCATATGACATTGTACATGACAGTTATGGAACACATGGTTAAATGTTTTGGTACATTTTGTATATTGATCGAAACATGTTGTCAATATTTTACAGATGTACATTCCGCTGCATGATCCACAAGATCATTGGTATCTAATGATTGTATGTGTGTCGGGAAAAGTTTGTGAGATATGGGATCCCCTCCCATCAGCCAGGAAGACTATCGCCTGAGAAAAATTGGCACGCTCCGTTGTAAGTCCATCGTCTTAGACTTACCCTGTGTATTTTTAAAATTTTATATTAGACGTTAGGAATGCATATTATAATGATGCATAATATGTCAATCTGTATATTTGTTTGCGGTTTACCATGGTTTACTAATGTGTTGTAGCTGAGTTCGTTGGATCTTATTTTCAGTGATGAAATCCAAAAACTTTTCAATCAAAAGAACTTCTTCAGTTCTCTTGTCCTTCATTACCGAAAAGATCAAGCGGAACAACCAAATGGCCATAACTGTGGGCTTTTTGTCATCAAGTACATGCAACAGACTCGAGACCTCGAAGTAAGTGATGACTGTGATTTTTATATATGTATATTACTGTTGATCATCATTCGTTAGTTGTGACATTCTAATTGTTATTGTGAAGTTTGACTCGCAACTGGAAAGAGCTTATACTGCATTGGAGCTAGTTTGTGATGGTCATAATACTGAGGCAAGCACACTTTATCAAAAAACAATTGCATATTCGAATGCGAGTTTGCTGGTTGCTGCCAAAGCACCAACCGAGCTTGCAAGAAGACCTCCATCTCCCGCTCGAAGGCCAAAATGGACAAAAGTACAAAGGAAAAAGAGATAAAGTGTGGGATAATGTGTTTTGGGTTTTGTTTTATACAACAAGCATAGTTTTTTGTTGCTTGGCGACTGTACATACTTTTATGTCATTTCAGTCACTAGGTTAAAACTATTGAATGGAGATCATTATCTTAGTTTGTGTTTGATACCCAGAAGCATATTTTTTTGGGTATTGGCGTCTGTACAGTCATAAGATGTCATTTCAGAAACAGAGAGAATTTCTGTACATAAAAGTGCAATGTTTCAATTCAATTTTTCCGCTTTATATGATTAACGAAAACCGTTAACTATTTTGTGATCTATCTTGCACCACAACATTTCCTTATTTGATAAGTTATACACTCCAACTGTGACTTTCTAATAAACTATAATTTGAATTACAACGAATACATATATTAACATGATAGTATTAACATCAATAATTAAGCGAGTTTAAATACTTAAGTTGCTAATACAGTTAAAATTGCTCTCTATTTTTTTAACTTCACATTACATGTGGCAAAGGGTTGGAATCTGCAATCCAGTGTATATTTGATTCCAAGGTAAAAAAACTTACCTATAACCTCCTTGCCACCATGGACCCAACGAATCGTCTTTGGTTGTGTTATTGATACTTGTGTTGGTTTGAAATGTTGTTTGGGACAGTTGGTCACAATCTACGTGCTCCCACCCACCAGTGTGGATTAACTCATGCTCAATGAAGTTTACTGTCCTCGACGATTCCGAACGAATTTTGGATGCAATATCATTTAATCCAACATTGTTGGATGTGTTAAAGTATCCACATTTGTTGTCCATCAATTTTTTTACACAAGTTCGCTTCTTGTGACCAACCATTTTGCACTGACTGCAGCGTAGTTCTTTTGCCTCCTTCGTCGCAGTAGCTACTCCACCTTTGGTCTTCACTACAAGTGGATCTTGTACAACATTGTGTTTCCCTTTCCTTTCTCCAACTATCAATTCTATTTCGTCAAAGACCCTCGCAACTTCTTCCAATCGACTTGCCAAATTAAACATTTCTCTTTTAGCCACTTCGTATCCTCCTTCAGTTTTTGATCCAAACAAACATATCTTGTTACTGATTACAGACAATGATGCATAACGAATTGATGCTGCCTCGTTGGATAATTCACCTACCCCGCAATGTTGTTTAGTTCCCTCAATCTTTGCATCCTTTCTCCACCGAGGTATAATCAATGAATCATAATTTTATCACGATGCTCCTGCTTCATGATGTACAAGGCATGACTACATGGAATGCCAACACTGTCAAACAAGCTGTATGAACATTCTATATGGTTATGGTTAACATAGTACGTGATGCTCCATTCGGACCGAGATTCTCTAAACTTAGTCAAGCTGTAAAACCTCTTGTTTCAGCATCTGATGCAATCATTTTTAATCAACAATGTCTCATCCTGTATCTGCATCTGCACTTTCTTATAAATTTTTCTGGTGTATACTTCTCCTGCATGTTTTTCATAATGCTTAAGTTGTGTAATAGGGACTGGAATTGTAGATGTACTCTTAACATCGTCGTGTACTTTCTTGTTCCGCACCCGTGATATAGCCCGGTTTACCTACATTATGAATTCATATAACTTCAATTTGCCATTCACATATTTGTTCATACAGGAATTCATGCTCTCACATCTCTGAGTGCTACGCAAGCCAGCAAAAAATTTTCCCTTCATAAAAGCTTCGGTCCATAGTCCACGTGTCTCATTCATCTTTTTTATCCATTCATTACCATGCAAAGAAAATTTGTCCATCATGCAAGACCATCGATTTTGGAACTCTTCCACACTGTACTCATTCATCATGCAATCAGTGAATGCCCGCACCTTGTATGGATCATGCAAGTTTGCTTGAGCATTTCTCTCTATATGCCATGTGCACAGTCGGTGGTTCGCTCGCAGAAAAACGTCTTGAATTTCTTTTCTCATTGTCTTATCTCTATCAGTTACAACTGAATTAGGATGCTTATTGTACATAGCTTGAAGAAAAGTATGCAGAACCCATGTATACGTTTCAACTGATTCATCGACTAGCAATGCCATTCCAAAAATGCACGTCCTACTATGGTGGTTTACACCCACTAGTATAACCAGTGGCTTACCATACACGTTCGTTTTGTAAGTTGCATTGAATGCCATCACATCCCCAAAACAGCGGTAATCAAATCGAGATATTGAGTCTGCCCAAAATATGTTCGTAAGTCTATTATCTGAGTTAACTGTATAGTCAAAGAATAGATCCGAATATATCTCTTTTTTAGTACGGAAGTGGGCGATCAAACTTTCTGCATCCGTTTCGTGTACACCATCATTGCGATCGGATGTAAATTTATTGTGCAAATTTTTCAATGTGAACCTCACTCGATCGTATCCATCAGCTTTGTACGCCATGTACTCCAATATTTTAGATGTTCCAATACCAACATGGTGCATGCCTCTAGCTTCTGCCAGATAGGGATCTTCAATTGATCGGTTGGATCGAAGAAACTATATTTGGATACCATTTAGCAAATGATGTGAATGGCCATGTATAAATTTCGTCACTATCCAATTTCCTTTTTCCCTATTTTTAATCACACCAAACAAAGCTGGACATCCTACTCAAGTAAGTGCCCCAGGTTCCCTCTGCCTATCTTTTTTGTCGTGCCACACGTGGCTTTTATATCATTCTTTTTCACAAACCCATATGCATTTCTGAATGTCTCCGTTACAATCCTTTTTCACATGATGCTTGCGAATGCCGAATCCCATTATTTTGGCATACGTTGAATAGAACTCAACTGCAGCTTCAACAGACTCAAACTCTTCACCTATCATGTATTTTGTACACAAAGAACCATAATTTTTTCCATTTCTGAATTTCATTTCAACATGTTCATTGTTCATACTCTCCGAATTATTGCAATCCATACTTTCCATACTTTGTTGTCAAATGTTTTTAACTTCCACCCTACGATCATCCACCATATTTATCTCTTCTACAAAAGTATCAACTATACTGCATTTTCCCTGGCTTCTACACATTTGGGGTTGGAATCTAACTAAATTTGCAAAGCCAAATATACTGTATTATTCAGGCAAACAACAAATAAAATATATATTTCAGATTTGGTAACACCACAACATTTGTCCCTAACAATGCCACATTAATAGATTGTCAACACATGGTTCAAGAAATGTTGTGAACTCAAATTATAAGATAAACCCGGAAATACCTGTATATAGCGAACTCAAATATTTGTTGTTTGCACCACACGGCGTTGAAATGAAATGAAACTATGAAACTCAAGTTAGTCTGAATTGCAGGTTGGTTTGAGAAAACAATGAGATGTTGTTTGAACATGACAAAAGGAATATGAGGATGGCATTGTGGCATTTATGACTATGGTTGGTCATTCACCAACCCAAAACTTATTACATGATGTACAAAAATTTATTACATTTCTGTAAGGTCTACCAACCTCACTCAGGCGATAGTTAACATTGCACTACTTTTTAACCCCGTGTATGTTATAATGAAAAAATGAGCTTACATCAATTTATGGCACATTTGTCACAATTGGATCGTTTGAGTATATATTGAATTCACCCCGTATAATTAAACGGGAACCCCGCACTTATTCATAGGGTAAATATTTATCCAGCCGTCTTTATTTTTAGTAACGGGTTCATAAATTTCTGAAAATATCCTGTTTGAACAACGGGGTACCCCGCATACATAAACAAGGTTAATGTCAAGCGGTCCTTTAGTGTCTATGACTTTTGCCCCGTACACTACAATGCGGGCGCCCCAGGTTATATGCGGGTTAAACTATAATTTCTTCTTAGAAGTTGACCCCGTGTACGAAACGGGATACCCCGCCCATAGAAACAGGGTTAACGTCAAGCAGTCTTTTGTGTCTTTGACTTTTGCCTCGTAAACTACAATGCGGAAGCCCAGGGGTATATTCGGGTTCAACAATAATTTTTTCTTACATGTTCACCCCGTGTACAAAATGGGATACCCCGCACACAGAAACAGGTTTAACGTCAAGCAGTCCTTTGGTGTCTCTAACTTTTGCCCCATACACTACAATGCAGGCGCCCAGCGTTATAAGTGGGTTAAACTATAATTTCTTCTTAGAAGTTGACCTCGTGTACGAAACGGGATACCCCACCCACAGAAACGGGGTTAACGTCAAGCAGTCCTTTTGTGTCGTTGACTTTTGCCTCGTAAACTAAAATACGGGGGTCCTGGGGTATATTCGGGTTCAACAATAATTTCTTCTTACATGTTCACCCTGTGTACGAAACGGGATACCCCACACACAGAAACGGGGTTAAAGTCAAGCGGTTCTTTGGTGTCTCTGACTTTTGCCCCGTACACTAAAATGCGAGAACCCTAGGTTATATGCGGGGTTTATTTTTTTTTGTTAACTTTGTTTGGATGACCATATTAAATGTTAACTATTTACCAAAAAAATATATTAAATGTTAATTTGCTAATGCCTGTTAACATTTTATGCAATGCGAGCTCGCGGGGCCCTCTTAAACAACTACGAGGTAGCAAACAGAAGTTAGGGCAGAAACACGGCAACAGCAGTTCACGGCTACAATTGATTCAGAGTAGAACCGTTCCGACTGGGCAATTTTTCATTCACTTTCGTTAACTACTACAATGGGGAGGGTGAAAGAAACAGCCGACAAAGCAAAGCTGCCAAAACCATCTCAAAAGCGAAAGAGAACTAGTGCCACCGCTGATCAAGTGGGAGAACCTAGAACGTCGACCCCACAAACATCAATCGGGCCCAGCGTAGACCCCACCATAGACTCCAGGCCACCGATCTCAACCCATGACGAGGTAACATTGGTCATTCACCAATCCTTAACCCTAAAAAATAAATTTTCCTTTAATAGATTGTTTGGTTGCTGAGAACACAATCTGAAATGGAGAACAGTGCACGATTTGATTCAATTGATTTTGTTTTTGTTCGGCGTACTCAATTTTTCATGTTATCAATTTAAGATTGTTCAATTTGCAAAAGTTAGGGATTAATTATTTTTTGTGAATAGTTAGGGATTCAAGTTAGGATTCAATTAATTGTTGTAAGAGTTTACCCCGCGTATAACACGAGTCACCCTAAATTAAAACACGGGGTATAATTTGAATTGGAAGTCTGGGTCTCTGCCATTTGTCCCATAAACAAATCGCGGGGACCCCAACGTTACAGCGGGATTCATATTTGTATGCCCAATGAAATCGTTACCCCATGTATAAAATGGGTCACTCCATCTTAAAACACTGGGTTTAGTTGGTATATCTAACTCTGGGTCTTTGCCATTTGTCCCGTAATCACATTACGGGGACCCCGATGTTACAGCGGAATTTAAATTTTAATAGCTTGGTACATATTTACCCCGTTAATAACACGAGGTATATCGACTTATAACACAGGGTCCCTGTTTTTCTACAAATGGTTTTATGCCATTTGCAATTTGGGGTTAAGGGTTTGAAGTTGTACAATTTATTTGACTTAACCTTAAATTTATGATGTTTTGGTACGCTTAACATAAACTGTGATTGTGTTAACGGGATAGCCCATTTGTCCATAAGCGTATTTTCAGAAAGGAGAGGTGTGGGCACTCAATTTGTCATTATATGCACAAACGTTCTAGGAGATTGAAAAGATAAAGAGCAAGCTCACAGTTGTGTAGCTACAAGAGTTTGTGAAGACGTGTTTTGGCCACTTCATTGATATGTAGAAGATCGTGCACCAAGGCCAATTGATACACCACTTAGGGTTGAGAAAGGTGGAGTCAGATGACAATGAGGTGCTGGAGTTCAACATAAGCGGAACCAGTGTGTGGTTCGTAGAGAGAGATTTTGCCCTAGTCAATGGGTTACGGTGCAGTCCCGACATTGTGGACCACAATGATGAAATACATACCATAGCAACACGTACATTACAAGAGAAGTACTTAGACAACTCGAGGTCCATCAAGATTGAGAGGTTGCATAAATGTTTTGAGGCTACACAGTTTGGTACAGAAACCATGGATGTTGTGAAGATGGCGCTACTATATTTGTTGAACTGAAGACTTTTAGGCGTGCCCCTGAAAACTTTAATTTTGATGAAATTTGTGATACTTGTAGAAGAATTAGATAAATTCAATATCTATCCTTGGGGGACATTTTTGTACAACGAGATAGTTAAAGCCTTGAATGGGTTCTTTACCCGGCCACGTTTAGGCGAAATGCGAAATGCTTCTGGCAGCCACGACATAAAGGGATTCCTTCTAGCATTTCAGGTGAAATACTATGAACTAGCGTGTTGCTATACACTCTAATATACTTATATACATATACATATATAATAAATATATGTTTGGTGATCTGGTTTCTTCTAACCAATATACCTAACTTTGTTGTATATATGCTTGCGCAATATTTGTCGTTATAGGTGTGGGCTTATGAGAGTATCCCCAAGCTAGGGGATGACGGTATTGCAGCTAGAATTTCCCAAGCGGTGCCTCGTGTTTTGGGGTGGAAGGAAACGAGCCACCTGAGTTACGAAGGCCTCAAATACGCAATATTTGATAAGACAAATGTAAGGTTCATTGAACATTGTACATTTGAAGGCAAATGTTTTTTTGGTTCCGTACGTCACACTAACCATTAACAATTGCAAATGTTTTTTGTCGCAGCTTGAAGTGCATTGGACATTATGTCCAAGGGAGGACGAACTGTGTCAAGCATATATAACCATTTTTGCTAATGATCATCGCAAATGTAGATGCCAATTTCCACCTATTGTGGAAGAATCTAAGGAGACAGCACCGGAGAATGCAGCCGCACCTTCTGTGCGTGCGAACAGTGCGCAACCACGCCCATCGGCCGACGATTGCAGTGACAACATCGTAAGTCTTCCAAAACCCTAAATTGGATTTCATATATTTTTGTCATTTTTTGCAGTTGAAGGGTGAGTTGAACAATTTTAATTTTTGCTGGATTATGTGGCATATGAAAACAATCCTTGCACGCCTTGATAGGATGAATCAAAATGTTGATCAGATTGGCCGCCACAAATCGGCAATTGAACAACGTCAAAATGTATTTGGTAGCCGCATTGAGGCAATACAGTGTCATATGAATGACATAAATAGCAAGCTTAATGCTATACTTGAAAAACTAAGCGATCATGTACTTTTCCATTAACATTTACGATTTGAGTATTAACCAATAGACATTGAGATTTAGATATATTGTATGTGTCACAGGAAATGCCATGGGACACATTATCGCCTCGTGATCCTACAATACCACAGGCGCATGATACATGTCAGGGTGTGGAACATTCTCAGCATGATTCACACTTCAATGTGGTGCCTCCAGAGTTACTTGTTGCCATCAACGATGATCGGTCATGCCAAATTGCAACTTCAGTTCCCATTAATCAACCTTCATCAGTGTTACAGTCACAAATGGGTGATACGATCAAGGATCGTGATATGTCGACACCGACCACAGTGATTAGGCCAATTGGTATTGATTTACATATACATATTGACGATGATCATAATTGGATGATGTTAACTGATAATAGTGCAATTGATATGCATAAGCAGGAAGAATGCATGCCATTTCAGATTTGGGCAACCCATGACATCGAGGACCTAGGACAGTTTATGGGGCCNATTAACAATTGCAAATGTTTTTTGTCGCAGCTTGAAGTGCATTGGACATTATGTCCAAGGGAGGACGAACTGTGTCAGGCATATATGACCATTTTTGCTAATGATCATCGCAAATGTAGATGCCAATTTCCACCTATTGTGGAAGAATCTAAGGAGACAGCGCCGGAGAATGCAGCCGCACCTTCTGTGCGTGCGAACAGTGCGCAACCACGCCCATCGGCCGACGATCGCAGTGACAACATCGTAAGTCTTCCAAAACCCTAAATTGGATTTCATATATTTTTGTCATTTTTTGCAGCTGAAGGGTGAGTTGAACAATTTTAATTTTTGCTGGATTATGTGGCATATGAAAACAATCCTTGCACGCCTTGATAGGATGAATCAAAATGTTGATCGGATTGGCCGCCACAAATCGGCAATTGAACAACGTCAAAATGTATTTGGTAGCCGCATTGAGGCAATACAGTGTCATATGAATGACATAAATAGCAAGCTTAATGCTATACTTGAAAAACTAAGCGATCATGTACTTTTCCATTAACATTTACGATTTGAGTATTAACCAATAGACATTGAGATTTAGATATATTGTATGTGTCACAGGAAATGCCATGGGACACATTATCGCCTCGTGATCCTACAATACCACAGGCGCATGATACATGTCAGGGTGTGGAACATTCTCAGCATGATTCACACTTCAATGTGGTGCCTCCAGAGTTACTTGTTGCCATCAACGATGATCGGTCATGCCAAATTGCAACTTCAGTTCCCATTAATCAACCTTCATCAGTGTTACAGTCACAAATGGGTGATACGATCAAGGATCGTGATATGTCGACACCGACCACAGTGATTAGGCCAATTGGTATTGATTTACATATACATATTGACGATGATCATAATTGGATGATGTTAACTGATAATAGTGCAATTGATATGCATAAGCAGGAAGAATGCATGCCATTTGAGATTTGGGCAACCCATGACATCGAGGACCTAGGACAGTTTATGGGGCCTGTCAGTCAAGCAGAACGCCAATACAAACCATCTGACGTTACGAAGAGTCCATGGGTGGATCCAAGGGCACATTGGAAATCAAGTAAGAAATTAAACTTGATGTCAAAGCCTACAGATGAGGAGCTTGTTGCCTTCCATGATTGGTACTTGATGAGCAAGCCAACGACTACAGCTGATATAGAATATGGTAAGGTCCCAAGGACTTTCTTTGATGGTATCTTGCTGCTTGGAGGTTCACTTCAACCTCACGTGAGTTTTTGCCATTGTTAATCATAGATAAAAGTGTTTAATTTAAATTCATTACAAATAAGTTAATAATTTTGAACGTGCAGCACATTGACTCATGCCTATTCCACATTAGAAAGAGGATGTACATGGCACCGGAAGCATTTTCAGAGTGTTGTACAATATTGAATTGCATGCTGTGGGTGGGTTATGCCATGTTCTTCATCAATTATGCAAATTAATAAATTTTGAGTTCGTATAGTACAATAAACCTTCCCTTCTTTTATATTTCCAGCAATCTATATTTATACGCCACAAAGATCACATCAATGCACTATTGGAGATTAAGGCAGCTATCATATTTTGTTAGGGATTCAAGGGTGAATATCCTATATATGGTCGACCGTGGTAGACATGTGACTATGTAAGTTATTTTGATAATTTTATTAATTTATACCGTATAACAATCGTACACAAAATATGTGACATGCACATTGTGTTTACTAACATTTACATCCAAATCTTAGTTGCTAATGCCTGTTAACATTGGCAACAAACACTGGCACGTTGCACACATTGACATTATTAAGAAGCATGTAGACATGTATGATTCATCTGTCAAGAAGACATCATCTCATTTCCATAAGGAAAATGTCACATGCATATGCCATTTGGTGCCTAAAATATTGCATGTTTTTGAAATTTACAACCACCGACCAGAAATTACGGACTGTTTAGAACCGTATACGATTAAAAGGATGGATGACACATTTGCTCAGCAATCAGTAAAGTACGTTAGACCTATGTTGTTATGTAAAATCATTAATATAAGTGGATATGTTAGTGTATAACATCGTATGTCTGTTCAACTTTTTAAACCACATAATGAATATGTGGTTTTCATGCAGTGGGGATTGCGGGATGTTTGCTTTGAGATAGATTGAAAACAAATCCAGTAGCCTACCAGTGAATATTATGGAAAAAAGTATTACAACCATGAGGAAAAAATATGTGGTAAGGTTGTTCCACCAAAACTTTAAAATGTAATTTGTAAGGGAATTTTGCGTATATGAATTATTGTTCTATCTTGTAATATATATATATATATATAAGCTACTTCTTTGTTTAATTGTAATATTTAGTAATGTATAAAACAGTGGAACTTATTTGTACATAATATATAAATATTGAGTTTTTACGTAGATGACATTGTTCGTTGCCATTTAAAGATGGTGGAACAGCAACCGATGTGGTAGGATAAAAAATCAAATAAGACCTTTAAACTTCATATATATTAAATCAATTCTAATGCTATAATTAATTATGCAAGTTGCAACAAAAAGTCAGCATTCTCAAAAAATTATTATACTAACGTTGAAAATTTTCTACGTAAATACATAAGATAATCACCAAAAAATATAACATTTTCCTTAATGAGCAATATAAATAATATTATTTCCTTGATGAGCAATATTATTGTCCAAATTAAAGTAACTCACGCTATCCCTAATAAAGTTTATTATTTCATAACACTGTAATATTACACATTTGACCATCATTGAACCATAATAAATGAATATAAAAACCATAATTAAGTAATTATGTCCTTAACTAAGTAATTTCATCCATAAATTAGTAATATTGTCCTTATCGAGTACGATTGTCCATAATGGAAAACAATAGTCCTAAAAAAGTCTTATCCGTCCATAACAGAATAACATTGCAAATTTGATCATAATAGGGTAACATATAATCATAATGTAGTATATATTACCAAACTATAGTAAATTTACTCATATTAAAGTAATGTTAACTTTTATTTGTTACATTGTCCATACAACGTGATATTTGACCATAAGAAGATAACATATGACCAAAGTTTTGTACTTTTGTCTTTACAGATGTGACTTTGTTCTTTATTGAGTACTATTGTCCACAATGGGTCATATTTGTCCATTTTAGAGTAACGTTAGGTCATTATAAAGTAAAGTTGTACAATTAAATTAAATTGTCCATAACAAGTGACATTTGACCACAAAGAGATAACATATGACCAAAATAATGTACTTTTGTCCATAGATAAGTGACTTTTTCCTTATTGAGTAATATTGTTCAAAATGGGTCATATTTGTCCATTTCAGAGTTACTTTAAGCCATTATAAAATAAAGTTGTACAATTAAATTAAATTGTCCATAACAAGTGACATTTGACCACAAAGAGATAACATATGACCAAAATAATGTACTTTTGTCCATAGATAAGTGACTTTGTCCTTTATTGAGTAATATTGTCCACAATGGATCATATTTGTCCATTTCGGATTTACTTTAGGCCATTATAAAGTAAAGTTGTACAATTAAATTAAATTGTCTATAACAAGTGACATTTGACCACAAAGAGATAACATATGACCAAAATAATGTATTTTTGTCCATAGATAAATGACTTTGTCCTTTATTGAGTAATATTGTCCAAAAAATAGATCATATTTGTCCATTTCGGAGTTATTTTAAGCCATTATAAAGTAAAGTTGTACAATTAAATTAAATTGTCAATAACAAGTGATATTTAACCATAAAAAAATAACATATAACCAAACTAAGAAAATATTGGAGCCCAGTGTATTAGGCTATCAGCCCATAAAATTCGGAGTATATAAGTACCGATTTCCAAAAATGAAAATTCAACAGCCTGATTGCATGAAAGATGGTACACAAGGCATCCCCTTATTAAACAACTAAATTCTAGAAATCAAAACAACCAAATCTTGAAAATCCACCTCATCTCGTAGGCTTCCATGAACCTCGGGTTTTTATTTATCTTTTGCCAACTATATGCCCTTTTCATTTCACACGTCGCGCAATCCCTGTGAATGGAGGCTGCCACTCTGGGAAATGACTCTGTACACGTGTCATTATCTAGAGGTTGGAACTTGGCTTTATTTTTTTTTTATTTTTTTTCTGTTTAGAGAAGATTTGAGTAGTCCACATAAAATTACCAAAAAAAAGAGATCATCCAATCTATAATATTAATATCCCAAATGCATTCAACATGTTCACATGTCAAAGTTTTAATCCAAGAAAAAAAAAATGTTCACGTGTCAATGTTCCTCTACTATTAATATTATTAGTTTTTTATTTTTCGTATTCTTGACCATGGTCACTATTTCTTACGAGAACTTTTCTAATATTTTGAAATTCAAACTAAAGCAATTTGTAAGGTCTTTTATTTTTACTTTTATTTTTTTGACTATGTAACTTCGTCTAAATTTGCCACTTCTTGTTGCAAAAGAAAATAACATTGACTTTTTTTTTCTTTTTCTTTTTTGTTTTTGGTTTTTGGATATTGTCATCAATACACGCTAAATTATTTATAGTTTGGACTTTAACATTTTGGATTTTTTTTTTTCTACCATTTGCCTCTTTTTTATTGCAATGTTACACTATATTTTTTTTTCTATTAACATTTTAACAGCATTGTCACATAAATGCACATTGAGCAAAAGTGAGATCCAAAATTGCAATTCTATATAATTTAGGAGGCCATGGTGCAATATTTTCCAAATAAAAAATTAGTAAAAATAAAAAAAATTATCAAAGAGGATTATATTTTTAATAAGTTATTAAAAAAATTGCATATGTAGTTTTCCAGAAAATAAAAATAAAAATAAAAATCTTTACATATGAAAAAAAAAAAAGACCAATGAAAAAATTGAACATGCATTAAAAAAAATCATTTTTTTAGGAAAAGTAAAATTTTAATAAAAGTATACATATTAGAAAATCTTAAAAATTATTCTTTTTTTCACCAAATATATATAAATATCAAAAATGCATATAATTAATAAAATAAGATATTTTATTAAAATAATTTTCCAAGTTTTTCTTTTAAATTTTATAAATACCTGATAGCTTTTTTACAGTATATAGATTATTATTTAGAATTTATTAAAANAACTGCCATTCTAAGTTGTTTATTTTTAGAATGATGCCGTTTCGTCTCCGCAACTCGCGAGCATCATTATGACTTTCATCCCTTGCTTGGACAACATGCTTAAATCATCATTAGGCCTCGGAAAAGTGTTCAAATCATTTGGAAACTTGAATTGATCTTCATCCATAATTCTTTTCACAAATCCAAGCATTCCTTCTTTGATTTTCTTATCTCGAGAACGCGTCACTGGTCCACTTGGCAACGTAATGTCCTTATCACGAACATCCATGCTAGAAGAGCGCTCGATGCCCACATCATCAAGCTAGTGCCATTAAAGCTTCATGGTCTTTAAAGCTTCATAGTCAAAACAGAGAACCAATTCAACAATCAAGCTGGTGCCATGGAAGGACTTGAAACTCAAATAAGCCAACTAGTAAACATGTTTCAAAGAGCACAAGAAATCCTCCCAACCAATACTGGAAAAAATCCTAAAGAGGCAATGTCTATTAATTTGCAAGATTGTAAGCAACTAACTGATTCTTTTGATGTGCAGCTAGGGCATTCAATAGAGGATATAGATCACCAAAAAGAGCCAAAAGCCATAGCTAAAAGGGAAAAGGAAGCACAATGTTTAAAATGTGAAGACGTATCTTTATCTTCCAAGGTTCAAGTTGAGGTACTGAAGCCTCATGTCTTTAAGTATATACCTCTTCATGCTAGAGGAGCCCTTGTAAGAGAAAAATAAACAAAAGATGAGATGATGTTCGTTAAGGAGAAAAGAGAAAAGAATTGGGAATACAAGCAACTTCTACCACTGCCATTCCCAATAGGCTTAAACAGAAGAAATTAGACTTTCAATTTGGCAAATTTCTAGATGTTTTTAAGAAATTATATTTTAATATCCCTTTTGTAGATGCTCTAGAAAATATGCCAAATTATGCTAGGTTTTTAAAAGAACTTATGAAAAAGAAAAAGAAAGTAGGAGGTCATGATGGTAACTTTGAATGACAAGTGTAGTGTCATATTACAACATAAGCTACCACCAAAGTTAAAAGATCCAGGGGGTTTCTCTATTCCTTGTCGTATTTGTCATATTGAATTTTCTAATGTTATATGTGATTTAGGAGCTTCCATAAATTTAATGCCTTATTCTTGTTTAGGAAGCTTGGACTTGGAAAAGTAAAGCCCACCTCAATTTCTTTACAAATGGCAGACTATACCATCAAGAAGCCAAGGGAAGTATTTCAAGATGTAATCGTCAAAGTTGATAAGTTTTACTTCCCCATGGACTTTGTGGTATTAGATATGGAGGAGGATGATGATGTACCTTTGATTTTTGGTAGACCTTTCTTAGCTACTAGTCGTGGTCTAATAGATGTACAATAAGGTAAGCTTACCTTTAAGGTTAAGTGATACGGGCATCATAATGCCATATTCTACCATTGGAGCAAAAGATGATGATGCGGGCATCATAGAGCCATATTCTAGCATTGGAGCAAAAGATGATGATTTAAGCATGATGTCCAAGCAAAGAATGAAGGTGGTAATGCTGTTCGGGAGTTGCAAAGGCGAAACGAAGTAATTTTAGCTATTTTCGGATTACAATGGCACTTTCGTAATTTAGCTATTTTCGGATTATAATGGCAGTTTCGTAATTATTGCTATTTCCAGATTATAATGGCAGTTTTGTAATTATTTCTATTTTCGGATTATATTTATTTAGGGTTAGTTTTTAGCTTTATGATTACTTTCCTAATTATTTTATGGTCTAGATTGATTCCTAACCTAACCCTAATATCTATATAAAGGGGAGGTTACTAGCTTGTTAAAAACAACTTTGATTATTGATTAAATAGAATCTATTCTTGTTTTCAACAAGACTTGTGTGTTCCAAGTGAGGATAGTTCTTCTTCTACTTGTTGCATTTGGGAATTGATCTTCTTATCAAAGGTATTTACTTTGTGGCGAATTTCAATTTCATTCTTTGCCTTCTAATTAGTGTTGCTAGATACAATTGTTATCTAGAGGTGCTATAGGGCGGGTTTTTACCTAGGGTTTGTTCCATATCATCTTGTGTGTTGGGATTACAGTTTCTTTAAGCTTGGGGTTCCGCATCATTAAGGTTGGTAACGAGAAGGTCACCTTTAATATCTACAAACCCACTCCTTATCCAAAAGATGAATGGTGCCATGATATTGAGACTTTGGAGTCAAGATTGTTAGAGAAAAATGAGAAAAAGAATAAAGGGTCGCATGGATCATCATTTATTAAGAGTTACTTTGGAGGTGGAAGCAACCATCAAATTGATCCTCAATGAGCTAAACAAGAAAGTCAAGCTAAAGAGTTGAAACAAGCGCTGTTGGGGACGCAACCCAAAGTTTAAATTTTTTAATTTTTAATTTCTTTTTAGCTGTTTTGTTTTATGGTTTTAGATGTCAAAGAAGAGAAAATCAAAGGAGAGTCATAGAAGGTGTAATTGGCCAAGGGAGTTCTTTTAAGCCTAAAGTTTGCAATTTCATTGCATTTCATCAAACGGGGAGCTTTCTTTACCTTTACTCTCTATATTGTTTATTTTCATTGTTTTGAACATCGAGGACTATGTTCATCTTAATTTTGGGGTGGTTTTCTTTGTTTGAAGTTTTCTTCTTTTGTTCTTTAGTTTTTAGTTTTTGGGTTAGTTTTTTAAACTCTTAAATTTGTTTGGTGCCTATGATAAAAATATGATTGTGAATAAATTGATTCTTAGGTAGTGGAATTGTTTTTGTGTATTCTTTAATGCCTAAAGTTAAATTTACATGTTATTACTTTCAAAACAATTTTGAGCACTAAATATGCATGATTTTGATTGTATTTTGGAGAATGTTTGCATTAAACTAGAGTGATTATTTGTGTGAACTTTAGAACTTGCATAATTATTGCTTGAGGCGAAATCCTAGAGAGATGCATTACTTTGAATATGATTTACGCCATTTTTGTTACGAAATTGAGCCTTTCTAGCCTACCTTTGATATATTTATTCGTTAGTACCATGTTTGAGCCATTTTTAGGATGCATAATTGATTGCATATTAGAACCTTTTTGTTCTTTAAACCACATTGACTTACCTTCTTGAGCCTAAATATATTTTCCTATCCTTTACACATTTATTAAAGAGAGCTTATGTTGAAATGGATATATGCTTATAAATTTGTATTCTGTGGAGTAAAGTAGAAGATAATTTAAGGGTTGATGATGTTGGTGAAAATATTGACTATTATGTATCTTTGATGTTGATAAAGAAGTTTGAGCAAGGTATGAAAAAGAACAATTTGGGGGTTAGAAGGAAAAGGTTGGAAGAAAAAAAGAGAAAAAAAATATGTTTAAAAAAATATAAAAAAAGTTTTTGTGAAGTTTGAAGGAAGGGAAGAAGAAAATTGTATTTGAAAGGAGAAAAACAAAAAGTTTTATAAGCATATTACTCATGATTTTTCTTTCCTTGATTATTTTTCTATCATTTTCTTTCTTCTAACCTATTATCCTTTAGCCTTTACATTACAAGCTTATAAAGTCCTAATGATTCAAGGTAATGCATTGATCTACATTAGTGGAGAGCTATTAATTATGTTAAGCATATGGTGGTTGATATCCTTATTTTCAATCTCTATTTAATGTGAATTTATTCAAGTACATGACATTGAATGTATTATTTGATTTCACACACACACTTGAAAATAATGATAATATTGAATAGAAGATAAGGTGTTGAGATGCATGATTACTTGGAAATTACTTTTGAATTAATATGATTGTGAAAATTTTGAGGCAACCTCTTCAAGGTATTTGGGTATTGTATAGGATTTGTGTTTTTAGTTTTTTCTTTACTAGGGACTAGCAAAGTTCAATTTGGGTATTTGATAGGCATAAAATGTTACTGTTTTTATGCCACTTTTTATATTGAATTTTAGCTAGTTTAGAATTAATTGTTAATGAAAATACTGAATTACTGTATTTTTCTATTTTCAGAAAAAGAAAGACAAAAGCTAGAATTATTGTATTTCTGTGCAATCTTGACTGAAAAAATCATATATGGAGCTACACTTTGAGGTTTTGTGCGATTATAGTTAAAAATGACTCCTGATTCACTAGGCTTCAATTCTGTAAAGTTTCATTCCAATTGGATTGGCCAATCAGTACCAGTTTGATTTACAATATCAACATTTTCAATAGTTGAGGCAGACTTACACTATCTTGGTAAAATTGGAATTGGAATGTCTTCCTAATGTCTAAATTGTGAAAACAAGATATTCCTGGAAAGATAAAACATAAAAATAACTTTTTCATCCAGAATCATTGAATTTGGAGATTATTTGGTCATCCAAAGTGTGCTTAGAATATGCTGACGGACACTAATGATATAAAAGAAAAGTATCTTTACTTACTAGGATGACACCTATGATTGGACTGCTATGTCATCACACTTCAGCCACGTGTACAATTATTGCCACATCATTTGCCACATGGGAGGTCAGATTATTCTAATTTTATTAATTAGAATAATAATTAGGAAAACAAATTATAATTAGAGTTAAATTGGATTCCTAAGGGAATATGGAATGTTTCCTAATCTTAGTATGAATGTGAGACACCAAGGACCATCACGGCTATATTCTTTTCTTCATTCTCATGGCAACAGAGTAGAGTTTCTAGATTTTTATTCCAGTTTTTCAAGGGTTCTCACATAGAGGAATTTTACTACGCAAAGTCTAGATCAAGGGGAAATTTTGCCAGCTCTTGGAGGATTCAATCTTGTGGTCTTGAACCATAGTTTGGAGAAATAAAGAAGAGAAGGATTGGAGATCAAATCATCAGCCATCAACCTTTGGATTTGATTTTTACTTTTTATTTTCTTGTTATTTAATCTATGTTTTCTCTCAAATATTTGATGGATATTTTTGAGAACATATGTAACTAACTTTCTATAAGGATTATTGAGCAGGCCTAGCCTTTGAGAATTATATTTATGAAATATGCAACTGTACCATCCCATTTTTAGAAAATACTAGAAAATTTGCAAAGTTGACCAAGTTTGACCATAAGTGGGCCCAGGATTGACTTTTTGTGTGGTTATGTTTTGGCTTTGACTATGGTACCGTATACAAGTAGTATGCCTGATTCGGAGCTAAGATCGAGAAGTTATAGTTCAAATAGTATGAGGGGCATTTTGGTAATTTTGCGTCGACTCAAATTACCTTGTTAAATTTTCTAGAAATTTTCAAAAATAATAGACCCCTACGACGCTGGTTTCCTTCGCCCGTAGCCCCACCCCACCGCCTCAGCCTCCTTCACCAGCAAAGATCGTTTCCAGCTAGCTCGAGCCAGAAACTACACGAAACTTGAAGCCGGTGACCTACCCAACTCAACAGCTCTTGTAACCACCCGTGGAAATGCCCAGGTTGTCGGAAAACAAGAGAAATCTAGTCAACCCTCTTGTCTGCAATCGCCGGGCTCCGGCGAGAAATCGGCCAACCCACCACCCGAGAATCGAAGCCGGCCATCTCCTCTACCCAGCCAGGCTGGCGAGCGCTCATGGAACTGCTAGATTGCCGAAAAACAAGAAAAGCCAGTAAGTACTCTCTGCCCCTGTTCACAGGATTTCGGTGAGTTTCCGGCAATGGGTCAACTTCTTTCCCCCTAATTCGGACCCTAGGAACCCAATTTTATCATCAATTTGGTGTAATTCTCCCAAGTTTGAACGGATTGAGGAGATCCCTTTTTGACCGTGAGTTTCGGACTATTTTCCAGCCATCAACGGCAGATATTTGGTAAATTGAGTTGACCACTATATTATACTCTCCTCAAGCTTCATTTTGATATATATTTTGCGTATTATTGTTGTGTATTTAAAATTTGCTTAATTTTGAATTAGGTTTGTGATTACTGTTAAGATTGGACTATATTGGAAAGTTTATTCAGTAATTCTTGGTGCTGTTAGATTCCTATTGATTATTAGGAGCCAATGGAGGGATCAATTCCATGTGGTGGTGAGCATTTGAAAAGCTGTAATTGTGGAGCATTAGAAATTGATTGAGAGTGTTATTGCTGTGAATTTTAAATAATTGATGGAGAAATTGTGGCTTGAGTTTAGCTGAAATACTGTTTGACTGTTTGAAGACTTGAATTATTCAAATTATCTGAGTATTGTTGCGTGTTGGGTAGAGTAGATATAAACTGATAAATGAATTGTTTTTAGGTTTGTTGTTTCTTGTAAGTTATTTGACGATATTGACTTGCATTTTGTGTAACAAATGGTTTGGTTGGATTAGGGGTTTGTGATATTATTATATGATTTGTTTTGATTGAATTTTCTTGTGCATTTAAATTATGCTTATTAAATATATTATATGTTGAGTTAAATGCTTGCCGAGTCTTGACTTTATCAATATTTGTGATTTTTATGGAGTTCATATTTATTTGGAATAAATATGAAATTAGTGTTTTAAATGTTTTCGGCGATTTATGAGATTTATGAGATTTTTAGTTATTTTGTAATTTTGGAGAAATAATAATTTAAAAAAAAAATTGTGGTTTTTGTTGAATTTAAGAACTTTTGTGGCGATTTTTGGATAGTCGAAAGCATAGAATATTTTCGAAAAAAATTTCCAAGATAGAAGATTTTGAAAAAAATTGATTTTAAATAAAATGATTGAGAAATTGATGAAATCTGATGAGGGATGATTTTGGAAATGATTTTCAGGGGTACCACATAGTATCGATAAGTTGATTGAGATATGTTGGTTATCACGCGCGCTATTATTATATTATGGCATCCTCTCGTGCGAACACGTGTCGGGAGAGAGAAGATGAGCATCCTGCCACGATGTATTTGGAACGCCAGTACGTCGTGATGAGTTATACCCCTTTCCCCCGCCTGTGGTGTCGTAAGGACGCTGACGGTCACACGGCACACTATTATGATATTATATTACTATATTATGCCATCCTCTGCTACGGACACGTGTCGGGAGAGAGATGATGAAGATCCTGCCATGACGTATTTGGGACGCCGATCCGTCGTGATGAGTTATACCCCCTCCCCTGCCTGTGACGCCATCAGAACGCTAAGGGTCACACGACACGATACTAGAGTGTGGTACTAGTTTTGATACATAGTATTTGATTTTACGGGTTGTGGCCTATCTACTTGACATATTATGGTATCAATTTTGATATATGATATATGATTTATGGTTTTAGATTGATTTTTGAATTTATAGGTTGTAGTCCACCTATTTGATTATTACGAATTGTAGCCCTTCGACTCGACATTTGATGAAAATATGTTCGACAAAATGAACTTAAACGACTTTTGGAATATCTTTTAAAGTTTTGGTGATTGATGATGCGGAACCCCAAGCTTAAAGAAACTGTAATCCCAACACACAAGATGATATGGAACAAACCCTAGGTAAAAACCCGCCCTATAGCACCTCTAGATAACAATTGTATCTAGCAACACTAATTAGAAGGCAAAGAATGAAATTGAAATTCGCCACAAAGTAAATACCTTTGATAAGAAGATCAATTCCCAAATGCAACAAGTATAAGAAGAACTATCCTCACTTGGAACACACAAGTCTTGATGCGGAACCCCAAGATTAAAGAATCCGAAACCCCAAACACACAAGAAATATTGAACAGTAATTGGAAAACAAGAACCCGCCCTACCAAACCCTTAGATAACTTGTATCTAAAAACGTGGATTAGAAGGCTAGGGAAAGAGAAGAATAATCGCCACAAAGTATTTCTACTTTGATAAGATAATTCAACTCCTAATGCAACAAGAAGAAGAAATTGATTCCTCACCTTGCAAGAACACTCCTGGGAGCAATAGGAAAATTAATTCTCTCAATTGATTAAAAACTCAAATCTGT
>QANX01003183.1:0-81451 GCA_003254975.1 Ochetophila trinervis
ATTATATTATGGAGATTTTATATATATATATGGCTGTGAGTTTTCTGAGTTATGATGGAAATGGTGAACTAGAATGTTGTAGAATTGTTGTTTTGGACATGCAGGTACATGTAAATAATTTGGGGAATGTTATAAATACACACCAAACTCTGCCGAAATTTCCATTAAAATTTCTGGTATTTAGGAGTTTGGGATGTCGAATTGTTAATTATGTGGTTGTTGACTGCTTAGGGACTTAATTAGTGTGATTAAGTCCTGCAGGCAGGACTTGGGTAGTGCGGGTCCTGTCAATTTGGTATCAGAGCCATGTTATAAGGATATGTTGTGAAGTTAGTGTATATTGTTGGAAGGTTGTGACTAATGTTATAATGTAAATTAAATCGGTGGCTTGTGAATTAAGAAGTGTATTTGTTTTGTAGAATCATGTTCAAGTCCTGCAGGCAGGACTTGGGTAGTGCGGGTCCTGTCATTATGGTTTATAGTTTTTTTATTTAAGTTTTTGTTAAAAGGATGAAAAATAATAACCGTGTTTTGCTTTTTGTTTTTATTTTCATTAAATTTTTTTCAAAACTTTACAAATAAATCTAGGGTTCCCTCTCTTGACGTTTACATAAATTACGATTAAATCCATGAAGTTTTCCCTAAAGACATCTGCCTCCCTTCTGTTAGATTTTTGAGTTTAAGTTAACGGAACAAGGGTATTATTGTATTTTGCTCTTCTAAAAATGCAAACTGACACTGAAAAGCCATCTAACTTCCCCAAACTCATTCGAATAGACGTGACTGTTCTTTTCTGAGTCATTTCCCTTGCCAAACCATTTCCTTCTCCGAACCATTTCCCTCTCCATAACCATCTTCCACAGTGTCGTTTGGCGCGAAAGAACAAAAGTGTTTCCCTCCATAGGATCGGCAAAAGCTATATAGATTGTTAGGGCTTGCTAGCTATGCTGAATCGAAGATTTCGAAGAGAAATTTTAGAGTAAAAGCAAGTCAAAGGAAAACGAGGTTAGTTTTCAAAAAAACTTATTTGCATTACAGCGAAGTTTGCATTTAGGGTTTCGAATATTTGAGTTAATAACTTGGATTTTTTTTGGGTTGTTCTGAATCGAAGATTCCAAAGAGGAATTTCATATTGTGCATAGCAGAGGAACACAAGGTTAGTTTTCAATATTTTTAACGAATTTTTTTAGTTAGATTTTTGGTTTTTAGTTTGATTAAGGTGGATACATTTTTCTTTTCATTTTTAATATTTATGTATATTTTTTCAAACTATTTTCGTTTCAAAAATTAAATTTTAATAATTTATTGTATTTGGCCCTGTTTTATTTTCATGTAATATTGGTACATGTTAATCAACATTTGTTTTAAGTATATAGGCTGGAAAGCATTAGTTGCATGCTACTAGCATTAAGGAGATCTCGAATCTCATACTGAAGGTGTAACAACGCCACGTACTTAAAGCAAATTTTTTTTTAATGGCACTGCTGAATGACCTGGATATTTTGACTAATATAATATGACTATTTTGCTGATATAGACTTTTTTTTTTGTTGAATGACTTGGTTAATTTTTATTATTATTTTTGGGTATACTATTATGCATTTTCAGAATCATAATGTTGTTCCAAGTTTTATATTCGCATATTTGGAGTAGAATTGGAACCATTGTTGGTAGATGAAGAAAAGTATAGCTTTGTGTGTTTGTACACAGATGTTAACATGATGACTTGTAATGGGAGATTGAACTTAGGAGAGAAACTTGCAATATCTGGTATGGTTAGATTACCTTGGTCTAAGGGGTTACACACTGTATAGAGAATGACAGGGATTTGTTAAAGATGTTTAGATTGTTTAGGGATAACAACACAGACACAATCCACATAGACTGCAATATGGAGCCTTTAGCTGTCATACCTGTTGATGAGAATGTAGTTTCTGATTATGCTTGTGAAGTTGTTTGGACCATATATTAATTTTTCAAGGAAAATTAATATTTATTTAAGATTAATTTTGGTATAAGTCCCAAATTGTTTGGAGATGGAAATGTTTTGGATTTGTACTAAGTATAAAAAACCACCCAACATCCATCTCGAGCTCCTGCATCCTCTCATCATACCACAGCCCCTGCATCCCCTCCTCAGAGCACCCAACCTACATCCCCAGCCCTTGCATCCCCTACTCAGATCACCCAAACTGATCATACTGAAGCTGAAGCAAATCAGGTTGAAAACCAAAATATAGATGGGGAGTTCAACTTAGACATGGAAGATGAAGAGTTCAAATGGAGTGATGATGAGGAAGATGCTGTGGATGCAACTGTCGATGTACATTTGGAGTCTGACAATGAGGTGGATGATGACTTAGTAGGATATGAGTCAAACAATGATGATGGCTCTATTGGGAGTGAATCTGAAGAAGAAAATGCAGTTGCTAGACTTTTAAGAAGAATGCGAGGGCAAGTGTATAGGCCTCTCCCAGATGGGAAACACCATTTAGAAGTTGGATTTATATTTCCTAATGTTGATGAATTTAGGAATGTTCTTGTTGAATACTGTATACAAGAAAAATTCAACATTGTTCGATTGAAGAATGAAAAATCTAGGGTTACTTGTGTGTGATCTACTGCTGGTTGTCCATGGAGGATCCATGCATCCTTTATGCCTGATGGCCAGAGCTTCCAAGTGAAGACATATGTTGATCAACACTGTTGCACTTTGCTCACTAGAAATCCATTAGTGACATGTGAATGGCTTTCTAGGAGATTGGAGAGTAAACTAAAGGCTGATCCTGAAATAAGTGTTAAGACACTGCAAGCTGATGTGAGGACAACTTATGGAGTTAAAGTTGATAAACCGAAGTTGTATAGGGTCAAGAACAGAGCACTGTAGAGATTGCATGGTGACCATGGTGAGATTTATGCTAAGTTGCACATGTATGAGAATGTTGTGATGGCTAATAACCCCGGAACAATGGTCCAGCTGAAGTGCCATAGGAATATGTTGTCAGAGAGCCCCATTTCCAGAGGTTTTTTTTTGAGTTTTCCAACTCAATAAGATGGTTTTCTATAAGATTGTAGGCCATTTATTGGGCTAGATGGATGTCATTTGCGAGGGCAGTTTGGTGGAGTGTTGCTTAGTGTGTAACATCCCGTTTTAAGAAAAATAGTAAAATTTTCAAGTTTGACCAGTTTTACCTTAAGTTGGCCCAGAGTTGACTTTTTGTGTGGTTGTGATTTGACTTTGACTTTGGTACAGCTATGTAGAGCTAGTCGATACGAGTCCGTAGACTAGTAGTACGATTGATTTGGAGTTAAGACCGGGAAGTTATGGTCGTTTAAGTGTGAAGGGCTTTTTGGTAATTTGGCAAGGATTGATATTTATGGGTGAGAGATGACCATTTTGCCCCTGTTTCATCTTTAAAAATTTGGCCAAAAATCTAGAAATTTTCGATGCCAACCCGAGACCTCCCCCCTTCCCACTTCACTGCGCCCCTCCTTCCCATGCCTGCAGCCACCGCATCTTGGCCGGAGCTGGCCGACCACCACCCATAGATCGAAGCCTACGACCTCCTCTTCCTCCCCGTACCGGTGGTTCTCCGTGAAACAACCTAGATTGATGGAAATCGCAGCGAAACCGAGATACCGCGCAAACTGTACACAGTCGCGACACCACCTTTGGCCGGCCGGATCTCACTGTTCCGGTGGAGTTAGGGAGCGTGCTTGGTACCGTTGGAAATCTAGTACGACGATCTACATTTTGGTATCGAGATTGACCCCGGAGACTGCCGTATCACGTCGGAAAACTGCCGCGAAGTCTCGAAAAAACCACCCGCGACAGCTACCTTTCCACCCTAATCTACTCCGATCACCGGCGAGTGGCATGACACAGCCACCACCACGAGCTTCAGACCACACCGACAACCTGATCTGCACTTTCCCAAGTTCCGATGACCGCTGCACGCGCCGCCCACAGTCGCCGCCGTCTTCCTCCAAGCGCCGCCGCCGATCTCCTCCCTTTCCGGCGAGTGAGTGCTCACCTCCCATCCCAACGCATTCCGGGGGTCGTGGGAAAGCTTGCTGTACCTTCGATTTGGTCCAATTTCAGTCGGATTCAAAAATGCCCAATTCCGGTTGAGGTTCGATCTTCCGGGATCGATTCCGACCATTGGCGATGACGAATCTTGAGATTGAAAGTAGATTCTCATTCCTTTCATCTTCAATTTCATTTCGGTATAAATTTTGTTGAAATCGGACTTGAAACGGAAAAATCCATGTATTTTGGGGATTTTTGCCGATTTGGGACATTTTTGTAATTTTTGAAAATATTGGGATATTTTCGTAATTACTGTAAATATTGGGCAATCTTAGTAATTAGTGTTTTAATCTTGTAATTGGAGACTTAGAGGACTCCTCTGAGCCTTTGGTTAGTTTTTCGATAATTAAAAGAATTTTCGGTAAATTATTTTTAGGTGTTCGTACACGATCGAAGGCTGGACCGGAGATCCAGCAGGAGTACGCGTCAGATCAGTGAGTGCATTTATTTTCTAAACATTTTGGAGATTATATATTATTATGATTTAATCGCATATGACTTGTTTTGATTGGATTTTCTTGTGTATTTTAAGTTATGCTTATTAAATATATTATATGCTAATTTAAATGGTTGATGATTTAAGACTATATATGCATTTGTGATTTTAATGGAATTTATATGAGACTTGTGTTTTAAATGGTATTTGGTGATTTTTGAAATTTTAGATATTTTCGCAAGTTTGTAGAAAATTATAATTTCAAAGAAAATTGTGGCTTTTGTAGAATTTAAGAAATTTTAGGGCAACTTTTTGATATTCGAAATATTTGATTGTTTTTCGTAAATTTTGTTAAATAGAAGATTTTTGAAAATTGTTTAAAAATAAAAGGATTTGCAAAATGGTTTAAAAAAAATAAAAGGATTTGAAAAATTGATGATATCATGGATGATTTTAGAAATGATTTTGAGTAGTACCATACAGTATCGAGATGTTGATTGAGATGTATGATTATTATGCGCGCTATTATTATTATTATATTATGTCATCCTCTGCTGCGGACACGTGTCGGGAGAGAGATGATGAGGATCCTGCCATGACGGATTCGGGTCGCCGGTTCATTGTGATGAGTATACCCCCCTCCCCCCACATGTGACGCTGTCAGGACGCTGAGGTCACACGGCAACGATACTATGATGTGGTACTGGGTTGATGTATCTGATTTGGATTTATACGATTTGGATTTATATGGATTGGATTTATATGATTTGGATTTATATGAATTAGATTTATATGATTTTGCATTTATATGATTTTTGATTCACGGTTGAAGTTATGATTTTGTATTCATGGATTTTGCCTCATGGTTTTAGATTGTGGATTTTGAACTTATGGGTTGGAGCCCATGGTATTTGGTTTTAGATCAATTTTGGATTTAGCAAATGTTTCTACTTGCCATTTTATACAAACATGATTTACAAATAAATTTAATGTTTCTTGTTGAGATTGTATTTATGGTTTTAGTGATTGATTCGTGATTTCAATGATCGTTTTAAATTAAGTTTTCGCTCCATAAACCGTTTTATAATGATTTAATTATTTTGGGGATTAAACTAAGGGTTTTGCGAAATGATTTTCAAAACGGGGAACTTTTCAACTGAGTGATGTGAGGTTTGAGTGAAAATAATTTTAACTACTGAGCTTATATTTTGTAGTTACCTAGGAGCACTCACAAAGATTTTATATCTCACATTTTGTGTTTTTAACTTCGTTCTCTAGGTCCTAGCTGCAGGTCTTCGTGAGCTACCATTGGCACTGCATCCGTATATCGCATCTGCTTATTGCTTCCGCTACTGCTTCTTCTTATGTATTAGACCATGTTTTTTTTATTCTGTTTATTATTGGGTTTGTATTATTTATATTTTTGTCTATCTCATTTAGAGGCTCTGACATTCCCACATTCTCCTTAAACTGTTATAATATTTATTTCAGTATGGCTAATTGATTTGTTGTGATGCATATCTTATCTACTTTTCGTCCTATTTATTGTTTTATTGTTTATTAAACCCTTTTTCGGAGGAGGATTCTGTCGGTTGCCCTGAAGGGTTCTGGTGGAATCTTTCTCAGGCGGGGCCTCTCCGGTTAATCTGGAGGGATTTCCGGGGCGGGTCCTGTCATAGTGCAATTTCGTTAGATGGAAACCGCAGCTTGTTTCCTCTGTCTATTTGTGTCTGTGAGAGTGAAAACCATAATAGTTGAAGCTGGTTTTTAAATTTGTTGAATGATCACGTACTGGTTCATGAAACTAGAAGTATTAGCTTCATGACTAATAGACAAAAATGAGTAGTCAAAGCATTGGAAGAGATTTTTCCAGATGCTAGAAATAGGTTTTGCTGTAGGCATATATTTTTCAATTTCAAAGCTATATTTTCCGGTGTACGTGTTAGGGACCTGTTTTGGATTGCTGCTAGGTCCACGAACATCAGGGACTTTAATGCTGCAATGAAAGATATTAAGAAAATGTCCATGGAAGCCTATGAATGGCTACAGGAGATCCCGGTTGAACATTGGAGCAAGCATGCCTTTGAAGTGAGTATCAAGGCTGATTATGTGACAAACAACATGATGGAATCATTTAATAATGTGATTAATGATCATAGGGCCAAGCCTAATCTACAACTAGTTGAGAATGTGCGAAGAAAGATAATGATGAGATTTAGAAAAAGAGAACAGGCAGCACAAGCTTGGAATTTAGACATTCCACCAGCTGTTCAACTGAAACTGAACAAAATCCACAAGGTAGGAAGACATATCAAGGTCATTTGGGCAGGTGCTGATGAGTTTGAAGTTTTTGATGCTTCAAGGGTACTTGTTTTAAGACTAAACAGCCAGCAATGTGAGTGTTGAGCATTACAGCTTTTTGGGATTCCATGTAAACATGTTATGGCATGTGTAAGCCATATGGGAGTCAGTTCCATCCAATATGTGCATCACAGCTTGACCAATGCTATTTACCTACAGACCTATAATGACATGATTCACCCCATACCTGATGAGTCAAAGTGGCTTAAAGTGAATGTTGATGTAGTGCAGTCCCCAATGCATATAAGGATGCTTGGTAGGCCAAAAGTGGCAAGGAGGAGGGACCAGGATGAGCCAGCCCCACATAAAAGGTCTTATGCAGTGAAGTGTAGCTATTGTCGAGGCATTGAGCATAACAAAAGATCTTGCCCAAAAAAGAAGAGAACTTCACATGTAAGTTGCTAATTTGTTTTTTTTTTTGGATTTAATGTTGGTTTAAACATTAACAAATTGTTCAACTAATGTATTGCATTTTCATGTAACTTAGGCATCAGTGTTGAAACTGGAGGCCACTCTCAACCTCTGCCTCAACAGCATCAAGCCTCAATTTCACATCAATCAGTAGGAGAAACACATGTTCTTTGGAATTCTTAACCCAATCAGTAGGAAGAACAACAATCTTGAAGTATATGTAAGGAAACTACGCTTCCTTAATTTTTGAAGAATACAGTTTAAAATTGTAATAAGACTAGGACACCTTTTGTTGTATTGAAGATTACAATTTGTGTACAAAGTGGATGCAAATTGAGTCTTCAATACAAATGGTGATAGCAGTACATATTGTGCAGACGTGCTGATGGTTGTGTCACCTTATTTTTGAGACACAACTAGCATGATTGTGTGTACATAAAGGTTGCATCCCTTTGACCTAGCTTATGATTATATCTGAGGTTCAATATTGTAGACAGTCACCTGATGAATATATTTTGTATTATATACAGTTTTATTAATATAGAATATTGTATTATCATATTCATAGAAGCAAATCAATTTTATTTCATATTTATTGCACTTATTATTACACCTGTTAATATGCCAAAAAGTAGTATATTTACAAGCATCATAAAACTCAACACTTGCTGCATATTTTCCAGCTTTTGCACCTTTGCATTGAGATTTTGTACATTATAATTTCCAGTTGCTTTTTCAGTCAATCCTCTCTGCCTTTCTTTACTGTCTGCATCATCTTCGTTTGTATATTCTTCATTATCAGGGGTCCAGAAAGAGTAATATTTGCAGTTTCCCTGTAAGCAAAAAAAAAATAGCTTAGATGTATTATTTGATGACTCATAAATTCTTAAATCTGCTCTCTTTCCACAATAACATCTTCTGTTTTTGAACTTGATTAAGCCTCCATTAATATGACTGCTGCTACTTGATGAAGCCATCTTCAACTGAGTATTTGTTGCTTTCTTGCTGGCTGGTACACTATTTTTGTGGCTATTGTGTTTGCTGTGGAAAAATTTGGGTTGTGTTTGTTGTGTTCAAAATTTGGACTGTGTTTGCTGTTTTAATAGTTGTCAGAAGGCCATATTATTGCAATATAGTTGTTGTAAGAGGTGTGTTGCAATGCCGGATTCAGCCTAGCCGTTTAGGCCAATCAGATAATAAAAAAAAATGTTTCATGAGGTGTAAATGTAAAACTGGGGTTACTAGCCGTTGCAAACCTTTTTTTTTTAAATTTTGGTTTCCCATTTTTTCATTTCAAATCAAGTAGATAGTTACAAATTTCAATATGTAGGGCATATTCGTATTTTATTTTGCCACGTAGGAGAAAGAGTAAATTTAATTGATGGAAGTTTAACAGAAGGGAGGAAGATGTCATTAGGGCAAACCTCAGAGATTTGATTGTAATTTAGGCAAATCTAAAGAGAAGTGGATGTAAAATACCATTCTCTTTCACATATTCCATTTCTTTTTATCAAACATTGAAATATAATGGTCAAAATGGTTTAATTATTTTATAATGATAAAAATGCCTTAAGGTAAAATATGAAAGTAAAAAATACTTATTCCATCTCTACGTAAGTTATTTCATAAATAAATTTTTTTTTCATAAAATTATTGTAAACTATAATACCATTTTTGACAAAAAATAATTTTTAAGTTTGTTTATTTATATATATTAATTTAAAGGGCAAATCATACAAACCAATAGAATTTTTAGTTTAATATTATATATTGAAAGTATTTTTGTCATTATAAAAAATTAAAGCTTGTTGACCATCACATTCCAAAGTTTAACCAAGGAAAAGGAAATATATGAAAGAAAATTAAAACGACAAAAAATTATATGCAATTTTTAAAAAATAAAAGGTGTATATAACAAAATTTAAAATTAAATGAAATTTGTGTAATTTGTCCAAAATAATAATCTATCTCAGCCAAAAATTTAAAAATAAAGATAAACTAGATTAAAAGACGGGAGAAAAAGAAAAAAAATAAAAATAAAATAAAAATAAAAATAAAAAAAACTCATTTGTTGGATTACAATACGCAAATAGTAATGGGTAGTTTGGTAATTTAAGTTGGACAAAAAGGACACTGCGGCCCGCCATTTTTAGGCAAAGGATAACTCATCCTTTAAAATGCAATGCCGGGTGCCAGTAACTGAACAGCGCACGTTAGTCCTCTAAGAGGAGTCAAGTATTTCGTACGCTGGGTTGTACCATAAGCCTACCGTAAACACTAGGCAGAGAAGGCCTTGTCTGTCCTTTGGTATAAATGGAAGCGAGCGAGTTCATTCATCAGAGCCTCGAGAGAGATCGAAGAGAAACAGAAAAACTCGGCGAGTGAGTGAGTGCGTGAAGATGGAGAGCGAGCCAACTCGGATAATGTTGGGAGTCAACGAGTCGACGATCAAGGGATATCCAAACGCTTCGATAAGCAGCAAAGGAGCTTTCGAGTGGACACTCCAGAAGATCGTTCGCTGCAATACCTCTGGCTTTAAGCTCCTTTTCCTCCATGTCCAAGTCCCTGATGAAGACGGTTCTCTCTCTTTCTCTTCTCTATTCTTTAATGGTTTCGCTTATTCTCTGTTTGTTTCCCGAGAAAACTTAGGAAAGCGATAAATAAAATGAAGGAGTGAGGCAAAGGTTACCTATAAGTTCAATTAAATTTAGGATAGGTTTAGAAATGGTAGATTACGTGAAATTTGCAATTACATTTTCCATCGAACTAACTGGAAGCCAAAAAGAGGATGTTAGCTCTTATATAATAGAGGTGTACGAATTGATTGAATCTGTCATGAGAGATAAATACTTCGTTGTTAGATGCCATAATTGCATTAATATTTCTTCTGTAAATGAAATTTGATAGGATAATATAGTTTAATGTCAATATGTCATCTTATATAGTCACAGAGATTAATTAATCATTCGAATTCGGTGTACTACTAATCAGCAGACAGGACGATGGTTTTTTACTCTTGGTGGTAGTATGAAGCTTTTTGGTAATCTTAATTCGGTTTTCTTGAATCAGCTATATAGATATTCAGCGTATCCTAATATCATAAAGTTGATCTGAAAGTGATTGATTTAACGAAGCTGCTTCAGAGAGTTTGCTTAGGAGGAATGTGCTTTCCAGTATTTTATCATTAAAAATTAAATATTTTTTTTCCCGATTGGATCTGATAGGCGTCTGTTCCTATATATTAGTGCCTTTATATTTTGAAGGAGAGAAGAATTTCATTAGACGTATTTTGTCCATATTCTTGAAACAACTCGCTTAAATTGAGAGAAAGAGTTTATGAACTTGAATTTTCGTCATGACTCATTTTATATGTTTATCTCTTCTATTACTTTTTTGTTTTCTCTTATATGCATATCTTAACTTGCCTGCTTGTCAATGGTTGCTGGTTTCGGTCTTAAACTAAGTTACACAGAAGGATATATCAAGGTCTTGTGCTGAAAGTTTTATCAATGGAGTAAAATGTAGAATAAGAAATAGGTTTGTATTTCAGAAGTTGATATGTTGTAGATGGCTTGTACAAGGACAGAAATACGGAAAGTTGTCTTATGCAGTTGGACTGATTCTCTAGTTGTGTGAATAAGCATCCCGCAACCCAGTTCTGCATCTTTTATGACTGGTGAAGTTTGATGTAATTGAATATGCAGATGGCTAGGAAAAGTGGGATAGAGGTGGTAAAAGGGCACGATTATGAAGCAGCAGTTTATATCATTGATGTTTTTCTCTTTTTCTAGTTCGTGAATTGTAGCTGCTCCAATATGCAATTACTTCATGCATAAGTTTTCCTTTTTTTCTAGACTGCTTCTAAGTCATGCCTTTTACAAATGTGTTCTATCCAAATTTACCTTGTATATTAACATAACATTTGTCCTAAACTTACATCTTTTCATAGATGAATGGTGAGCCACATCAATTGGCTCACTATAACTTTTCAGGGAGGGTCCTGTAGCAATAAGCATATGCTCTCATTAACTGCTCTGACCAAAGAATGATGTCAGGTGTTTCTTAATTGTTTTGGGTGCACAATAAGGATGATGTCAATGGTCTGTCATATAATGCAGTAATATCTTTGGAGTTTTATAGATGTTAAATTTGGTATACCTGGTAAAATTTGTCTTTTAGCTTGTTCTTGAAGGCAGTTCAAGCCTTTTTATGGTTTCACCTTTTTCCTTTGCTTGTTCCAGTACATATGTTTTCGCTACATCTAATAAGATAACAATAAAAATAACTCATGTTTTCTTGCGACCTGTTTCTTCATTAGGTTTTGATGATATGGATAGTATCTATGCATCACCTGAAGATTTTCAAAGCATAAAGCATAGAGACAGGGCAAGAGGACTTCATCTGCTGGAGTATTTTGTTAATAGATGTCATGAAATTGGGGTACTGATATTTTGTGCTCTCTCTCTGAGGCTTGTGTGCATTTACATAGAGCATGTGTGCAGAAGTTCTAGTATATTTGTAGTTTTGGGGGTATTTTATAAAATTGCAATCGTCTATCTAATACACTGTCGTTTTCAGTTTGCTAATTCTGTTGTTGGTATGCTTGAAGATCTCTTGTGAAGCATGGATAAAAAGAGGTGATCCCAAGGAAGTGATCTGTCATGAAGTGAAAAGTAAACAGCCAGATCTTCTGGTTGTAGGCAGCCGGGGCCTTGGTCCTTTCCAAAGGTATACTCTCAATTATGTCTTCTCGGGCATACCTGATTAAACAATGACTTCATTTCAAGTATAATTTTTTACACGTTGGAAAATACAGCAGTTTCTTTCTATCTTTCCAAGATTACCATATAACTGGTATCCATATTTACAAATTGTTCATAAGCTCATTGGTCATTGCCCTGAAGAGCAACGTTTATTTTATGTGGGAGATTTGTAAATGATATTTCTTGTATGAGGGAATTCATTTTTGTTTATACTTCGTAGGGTCTTTGTTGGAACTGTGAGTGAGTTTTGTGTGAAGCATGCTGAGTGCCCCGTCATCACAATCAAGCGCAATGCAGGTGAAACTCCTCAGGATCCAGTTGATGACTGACCGTTCTGTTAAAGCATGCTCCTGTTTTACTTTATGTTACCTATGAAACCAGACAGCAGTACCTATGTTAGTTAAGATTCACCTTGTACTATTTGACAGGTTTCTCATGTAAACTGCCATTCTATATAATTAGATTGAGATACGAATTAATGGTGGAACATGGCTGTCCATTCCTTCTTGACACTGCTTCTCCATTGCTTGGTCTATTGTTTTCTAGAATGCAAGGTCATCTTTTGTTTGGTGAAAGAAGCGTAATATGTTTTGGAAATTCCAACTTTTAAGGTCAGTCCGTCAATCAACCAATCGATGTGTTAATGCTTTCATTATGTCATAGAAAAAGTATGTGAATCATAAGGTCCTTGTTGTTTCGAAAAGAAATGGTCTGTGTTTCTATTAAAAAGATACTGAAGCATAATACTCTTTGTTATCCACATTGCTCTTGTTCTTGAAAGTTGAAACTATGGAGATTTAAAAAAAAGAGAAATAATAATAGTAAATACCGTGTCAATGTACTCTGTTTATCACCCTATTGACATTATAGGGGCAGATTGAAAAGTTGGAGCAAAAAGGTTAGCATAATCAGTTGTCAGCTGCTCCATCCATCAAAAGACTACCAATTAAGGAGTGACCTTGAAAGTTTGGCAGCTAACTTATTCAACAGGTATGTCAGAAAGAAAAAAAGAAAAGAAAAAAAAAGACCAAGCTTTTCGAGTAAATATATTGTACAATATAAGTAGATCTAAAAGTCCAGAATGACTCTGAAAAAAAGGGTTTCAACTTGGATCATATCCAAAACTATTATATTTGCATTTCCTAGAACAGAACTCCAATATAGTGTATAGGGAGGGAAAAAGAGAGAAGGTGAGGGTAAACTCGACCGCCTACTTACATGCATTACACTAAAACAGGACATTCATCTGTGTCAAGTAAATTCCTAACGCAGATTTAAGTACATCATCCATAAGCATCCCAAAGGTAATAAATTACAAAGTATTTATCTCCTAAAGCTAACACATCGGATAACTGGCTGCATAAACTAAATGGGGCTGTGTATACAAACTGAAAAAGCTTCAGTTCTTCTAGACATCATCCAATCTTAGATGAAGAGGTGACCATTGTGTTGACCTTCTCTAACAGGCCTTTCATCTCACCCTCCAATTTAGATTTCGTCGTGGGTGATATTTTTTTATCTGAATTTTCCAGCATCGAGGTCATTTTTTCAAGTTTCTGCTTTATGAAGTTGAGTTCTGATGCCTCAACAGATGTCTGAGATGTAGACTTCTTCTTCGGAGTATCGTCCCTCGGCTTAAGCAGAGAAGAAGCTTTTTTGCTGGATATTTCACTGAGCTCCCGTGTCTTGGATGCACCAGAGAGGTACCGGAGCCGGAAAGTTACATTGGCAGAGCCAAAGGGGTTTGCATTTTGCGAATGACTGAAGGCTTTTTCTGCATCAGATCTGTAAATGAATGACACCCGCGCACAGAAATTGTTGTAGAACATCTCTGTTTCTGTTTCATCCAGATCACCATATTCACTATATATTCTGATAAGATCAGCTTTTGTAGGAAGATAGGAGGATCCTGGGCCAAATGTCACAAAAAGGACTGCAGGTGAAGCTTCTACCTCAGTCTTCTTATCCTTTGTCTTCAAGTCTAGTGTTCCACCACCTTGCTTTAGTTTTTCCTTAGAGTCGGGTGTTCCACCAGCTTGCTTCGGTTTTTGCCTATCTAACTTTGCGTCAAGAGTTTCCATAGCTTCCTTTTGCTCATGCATATCTGCCTTTTTATCTTCGTTCTTTCTTGCTCTCCTACGGAACTTTGCATTAAGAGTATCAGTCGCTTCCTTCTGCTCAAGCTTATCTGCCTTCTTATCTTCATTCTTTCTTGTTCTCCTCCGCTCAGATTCATTTTTGGGTGACGCCTTTGGAGTCTGGTTTAAAGGCTGGTTTGGGTCATTCCCAAGCAATTCAGATTCAGAATCTAAAATCTTTCTCTTTGAACGAGGTTGACGCACATTGTACCGTTTGTAGTTGGACCCATTGCGATAGATTGAGTTTCTGAATATGGACATAAAGCCCACAACCACCTCAAAAGATGTTTTTCCCCTTAGATTAAAAGGATTAACAGCCACAGACCAGATTTGAGATAGCACTTCATTAACTGCCACATTTGCTTTTGTTGGATCCACAATCTCCTTTTGATCATGTATTTTTGTCTTTGGACTAGAGCCATGAGATGTCTCTTGATCAAAACCAGGTTGTTCTATAGAAAGATTCTTGAGATGCTTCTCAGTGCTACAACTCACAATTTGATGAGACCCGATAAGCTGGTCAGCAGCCTTGGTCATCCGTTCCCCTATTCCGGCCTCATTAGAACCTAGCATAGATTCTGTCTCCATTTCTCTTTTCCTTTTCCCACTATTTATATTCGTGAAAGGTGGGGACAGGTACTTGCTCTTCTTCCTTTCCCTGGAGAAAAGACCCTTCTCAGTTTGTCCTTTGATCTCACTATCATCCCTTTGTGAACTTTGACTCTTCAATTTCCCACTGTTTGAAACAGAGCGCTCACCAGTTCGAATTTTACCCTCCTCATCAACGTTTTCAGAGCTGACAGCATCATTCTTCCTTCTCCTTGAGATGAGGCCCTTTTTAGTTTCTTCCTTGACCACACTGACATTTTTCTTATCAGTCCGAGTAGTATTAATATCAGCACTTATGGGAGACCCTGAGAACCTGGCCTTCCTTCCTCTCCCAGTTTCAGATGTCAAATTGCTGTCCCCCTCGCCATCACTTTCCTCTCTGCCTTTCCTCTTCTTTTTCCCAGATAAAGTTGTCTGTTTCCCTGTGATTGCTGCTTCAGAGATTTCTTTGCTCTTAGTTTTAGCCTGAGAATTTTTATTTCCTTCTTCAGTAAATTTCTTGTCCTTAGTTTTAGCCTGAGAGTCTTTATCCCTTTCCATAATGTCCGCAATGCTTTTCTGTTTCCTTCTATGATACATCCTACTTTCCGAATTCCCAGTGGAATTTTCCAACCAACTTTGACTGTTTTGGGCAAGACTAGCACCTACCGGAGAAGAAAGCCAGTCTTCAAATGGCCCTTGGAATGGAACTTCTACTGATTTCCAATCGTCTTCTTCAAGGCCAGGAGTTGGCTGGGGTTCATGGTATTGCGGCAACTTATATCCCCCTTTTGATCTATAAAAAGCAGACAACCAACTCTGCATCACCCTTAGCTCAAGCACACTGGTCACGTAAATAATCTGAGCAGTGCGTTTCAATCCAGCAAGAAGTTCTTCTGGCTCAAACGTGACAGCTGAAAGCTTCCCAATTCCACCTTCAGGCACAATAACTCCTTCCTTAATTCCTGAATTCACCACGGATGGTTGACTAAGCCCATAATTCTCCTTAGGAACACAAGAACAAGTCATCTTCAACTCCAGGAGCCTACCAATCTCATCAACAGCCTGCTGAACAGCATTGAGAAAAACCTTAGAGCTACTCTGCTTAGACATCTCAACGAAATTCTCCTCGAAAGGCTTTAACTGAGATGGCTGGCACCAAGCGAAAGTGCCATCCCCAAAGTAAGCCACAAGGAGTCTATCCTTTGGTTTAATCTTTGCTGCATAATCTGATGCATAAGACGGATCAAAAATCTGCCCGGGCCACCACGGGTGGCTCTTAACTTTACCCCACACGAAATCACCTACAGAAAACTCATGCCCTTCCTCATTTGTATCTTCTACTTCCCCATCATTGTTTTCACTGGTCTCCGCGATGGGAACTTCAATTGTTCTAAGCTTCCCATATGGCTCTTTTTTCCTATTTTCATTCAAAGAAATCCCATTCCCTTCAAGCCAGATTTTTTCACCAATTCCTGGCTTAGCCCCATGAACCTCGTCCGCATTTTCAACACTGCGAGTCCGACCTGCGCCGTGTCTACCCCGAAGTCCTCTCGCACTTTCCCTCTTTCTTGGCAGAGAAGACTCCAGCAAACCAACTTCCTCGGAACTTGAAATCTCTGTCTGAACAACCCGACTACCCCCATCGTCATCGTCATCGTCATCCAAACCTTGTTTTCCGTTTAAAGATTCCTTGACCCCGTTTTCTTGGTTGACCCGTACGCGGCCCTCCGGTGTTGACCCTAAACCCACCCGCGATTCCTTCTTACCATCAAGAACTTCTCTAAGGTTTTTCTCACCGGAGACTTGAGGTTTAGCTGGTTCAGGTGGTGGACGGATAGATGACGAAGCTAGGGTTTTAGATCGTGTCTCAACCGTTCCCATTTCCAGGAAAATATATTCTCGGGTAAACCAATTGCTACGCCAAATTCAAAGTTGAAATGGAAAAATATCAGAACCCCAAAATTTAAGAAAAGCAGAGCGTAAAGGGTTATGAAAATCAGCACATTGCAGGTTCAAAGTTTCATGAAAGAAGAGATTGAACATGTAAGTAATATAATAGTATTCCACGCTACCCACTTACACTCATTGACAAAAGAAAATAGAATAATTCAAAACAAGATATATTAAAATATATTTTTCCAACCCAAAAAAAAAGAAGAAAAAAAGATAAGCATGAATGAAGGTATAAAGATTATATGGAATTATATCCAGCAAAAAAAAAACATATGGAATAATATAAATATTTTTTTTGATAAAATGGAATAATATAAATATAAACACACATATATCTACCTGAACCAACGAAGAATTAGGGTTTCCAAAGTCTAAACTATTATACGCTGAAACCAGGAAGCGATTACCAGAACCATTTTGAGAAAATATCTTGAGCTTTGAAAGAGAGAAAGAAAGCCGGAGAGAATCGAATTCGAGAGAGATAGAGAAAATTAAAAAAATTTGAAATGGAGAGAGAGAAAGAATTTGTCAAAGGTGGGAAACGTAAAATCTCGTAGTAAAGGCTTGGTACGATAAATTGAAGCCCAGGCGGTGGAGCGAGGTGAGAGAGAGAGAGAGAGACTCTAATATTACTCGGCCATGTCGTTGTCGCGCGGTCATTTCCACGTTTTAGTAGTCTGTAGCCGTAAACAGTCCTATTAGATAATAGTTTCTGGACTCGCCCTTTTAGCTCTTCACTGTAGTTATGGGCCTCTGTTGCCACGTGGTAGTCTTCATAGGGCGAGTATAGTCGTTATATAGCTTCGCAGTTAGGAAGGGGCTGTGACTGTGAAACTCTCTTACGTTGAAAAGTGCGGACTAAGTCACGGATAATGGCCACCTGTCCTTCGTAGCTTTCTAAAGAACGGACGCAATAAAAGGCTACGATGATTCGAGCTAGCACTTGCATTTGCAAATTAGCGAGCTTAGCTTTTTTTGCCACAAAAATAAAAAATGCTTGGTTGCTAAGTGGGGACCACAACCAAGTAACTCAGTTGCAATGACGAACGTTTGGGTTTTGTTGGACGAATATCATCTCTCTTTATAGGTCAGTGTTTATTTTTTTTTGGGTAACCAACGAATAAAAATCAAACAGTTACGTAGTTGCCAGCCTAGTTTGTAAATTCGCCAGAAAAATCTATTTAGCTACTCCTTTTTTTATTAATAACTTTTCGATATCTTTTAAAAAATAATTTTTTTATTATGTGTATTGAAAAGCAATGTTTAAGAATTTGTAAAATTTCTTTTTAAAATGACTGAATACCCATTCAAATTATTTTTCTCTGATATTGATGATATATTGTGGTAGAATTTGATGATTTACTTGTTGTAATTTTTAGTCTTATTTTTTGATGTAGCCTTTTTTATTTTTATTTTTTTTGTTTGGTTAGTAAAATACTAGACTTATGTAATTAAACTACTATATTAAATAATTGTTGATTGTTTATATTTATTTATTTATTTTTAGAATAGAATCAATTTATTATTATCTTGTTAATAATAATAATTTTTATTATGTATATAAAAGATAATTTTATTTTAATATACTAGCTAACATATTTTATGATCTATTTTTTCATTACATAAAGTAATATATATGTACATATTAAATTTATAAATTTGTCATTTCCATATTTTTTAGCTGAATTTATACTGTATATTTTGTATTTTAATGAAAATTTTTTACACATACATATAATGTATGTATTTTTGCCGTCCTCTATTTTGCTAACTATGTTTGCCAGCTTATTACTATCAGATTGAACCAATATCTCATGTGATTTTTATTTGTTTTGCCATTTAATTTTATATTGAAATAATAGAATTTCAATTTTGAATAGTTAGGCTAGCAAAATTTCAGTACTGTACTCTTAAAATACATGTGGAGTCTACATGTTGTGAGATTCATACATTTGTTTGAAAAATATTGGTAATGAAGACTGAAATTTTTTCATCAAATATCTAACTATTTTCACATGTACAAAACAGCATAAATCAATAATATATTCAATAAGTCATAACCAGTAGCAAATATATACTGGGTAACTCTACGCTGGATATTTTGATTGTCACTAAAAATTATTTTTAGTGATACCTTTATCACTAAAACATAATATAATTGATAAATATTGTCAAAAATAGGTTTAGTGACTATTTTGCATAGTAAAATTGTCATATATATATATAGAAGAATTCTAAAATAAAAATATCTTTATTTGGAGCCTTCATCATTTTAAGAGCCCGGAGCTGGATGACCTTTTTGGTATTTTTTTCAGAAGCTATTGGGACACAATAAAGTTTAAATTGGTTCACTTTGTGACTAAATGCTTCAAGTGTGGAAGAGTTTCGGAGAATTTGAATAAAACTTTCATAGTTTTGATTTCCAAAAATGACAATGCCTGTAACTTCAATCATTTCTGCTCGATTAGCTTGTGCAATTTCGCGTACAAAGTGGTGGCAAAAATCTTGGCTAACCGTTTGAGTGGGGTGATTGAAAAGCTGGTTTCGCTGAATCAAGGTACATTCATCAAGGGGAGGTGGATTGCTGAGAATTCAGTTATTACATAGGAAGTGGTTCACCGAGTAAAGAAGCACAAGGGAAAAAAATGATTAATAGTTATGAAAATAGATATGAAAAAGGCCTACGACCGTATGGAATTGACCTTTTTAACTCGAGTGCTCAAGGCTTGGGGATTCAGTTCGCATTTTCAGCAGATGATTCGCAATTGCATTAATTTGGTCACGTTCAATTTGCTGCTGAATGGAAACATTTCCGAGAATATCAAGCCAAGACGAGGGCTTCGCCAAGGGGACCCGGTCTCCCCTTTACTGTTTATACTTAGTTCAGAAGTCTTGTCTAGACTGTTGGGTAATGAGGAAAGGGAAGGGAGGATACATGGTATCAAAGTGGACATGAATGGTCCAGCGTTATCTCATATTCTTTACACTGATGATCTTTTGGTCATGGCCCGGGCGGACAAAAAAGAAGTAGAAGCCTTCAGGAAATGTTTCAATACTTATTGCTCATGGTCTAGGCAAGAGGCTAATGGTGATAAGTCAAGTATTTTCTTTTCGAGATGCACTGGGAGGAAAGATAGAAAGGAAATTTTGGGGTCACAGGTTTTAAAGATATGGGAAGTTCTTCGATGTATTTGGGCAATGCCCTCATTATGGGATGAAATAAATCAAAGGACTTTGGACATCTTAAGGAGAAGGTCCAAAAGAGGCTTGAAGAATGGAGTAGGAATATGCTTTCAAAAGCCGGGAAAGCAGTGCTAATAAAATATGTTATTCAGGCCATTCCCACGTATACTATGGCTACTTTTCAAGTCCCTAATAATGTTTGTAAGGCCTTGGACAAGCTGGTCAAAAATTTCTAGTGGTCATCGAGCTCAAGGGGTGGAAGATTTATGGCGCTCAAGGCTTGGGATGATATTTGCCAACCAAAGAAGTTGGGTGGTTTAGGCTTTAGGCGGTTTGCAGACTTTAATATGCCCTTATTAGCCAAATTGGCTTGGAAGTTGGCCTCAGAATCTGATGCTTTGTGGACTCAAATTCTAAAGGCCAAGTACCTCTGAGGGCAGTCCTTTTTCCAATATGTTTGGAAACCAGGATCATCTTTTGTATGGAAGGGTTTGCTAAATGCAAGACAGTGGATCATGAAAGGGGATTGTTTCCAATTGGAAAATAGAAGCAATATAAAAGCTTGGAGTGATCCGTGGATCCCGAGTTTAGATGGAAAAATCCCTCGCCCAAGAGAAGGAGTGATTCAGAGCAGGATCAACTCAGTGGCTAATTTGAAAGATGAGGATGGGGAAGGATGGAATGAAGATCTGGTGAGGAATATGTTCACAGAGGACACAACAATTGGCATCTTGAGTATGAGGGAGTCAAATGATGGTTTTGTTGATAAACTTATGTGGAGGGGGAACAAAGCTGGAGGATTCTCGGTGGGGAGCTACTTTGAAGCTAACACATCAGATACTCAAAGGGAAGTTTGGGTCTTTGGGGGAAAATTTGGAAGTCTAATTTACATGCAATGTTCAAAATGTTTCTTTGGAGAGCCCTCTCAGGAGTGCTTCCTTCCAGAGATGTGATTATTCGGAGAATCGGAGGAGATGCTAGCTGTAGTACTTGCGGGGCAGAAGAGGAAACGATGTTTCATATTTTCAAGGAATGTCCGGCTGCAAGAGCTCTTGCTTTTGGCTGCAAATGGGGTCTCAAGTTGGATGGCTAGAAAGTCAATTCAATAGCTAAGATTATTGAAAGTTGTTTAAGGCTGAATTTTGATTGTTTTGTGGGGGGATTGGATTGTGAATCAACCTCTGTTATGCTGTGTTCTTATTTATACTATTGTTGGCAGTTTAGAAATTTAAAATGGCACTCAGGGAAGGTTGACATGGCTAAGAAGGTGCAAATTTTGAACCAAGCGGTGGAAGAGTTTTCCAGGTGTAACACAAAAAAGGGGGGAGAGGGCCGAAGAAAAGAAGAGATGGAGCGATGGTGCCCTCCCCCAAATGGATGGTTAAAATCAACACGGATGCTTCTTTTAAAAATGGCAGAGTTGGTCTTGGCATGGTGGTTAGAAACGAAGTGGGGGAACTGGTTATGATCCAATCCAAGGTGATGGACTGCTCGTCGATTATAGTGGCAGAGTTGGAGACACTGATCTGGGCTTCAGATATTGTTGAAGGTGAAGAATGGTGGGAGGTTTTTTGGTCCTCTAATTCGGCTAGCATTATAAAAGAGATCAATGCTAGTACTAATCCTGTTAATTGGGATACGAGGTTAGGAGTGCTCTAGATAAAAAATAAATGGAGCAGGCACAATTGGAGATTCTTTTGGAATGGTAGGACTTCTAATAGGATTGCTGACTTAGTAGCTAAAATTTCCCTCAATAGAAACTTGGTTTTGTATTTTGATTCATCCTCTTCCCTCTCAAGTGGCTAAGGTTTTATACTTGGACCTTCTAGAGGGGTTTGTTTTGTAATCATCCTCTTAGCCAAGGCTTTTTGTGCTCTAATATAGCATTGCTTTTTACCAACAAAAAAAACATTCTAACCNGACTTCTAATAGGATTGCTGACTTAGTAGCTAAAATTTCCCTCAATAGAAACTTGGTTTTGTATTTTGATTCATACTCTTCCCTCTCAAGTGGCTAAGGTTTTATACTTGGACCTTCCAGAGGGGTTTGTTTTGTAATCATCCTCTTAGCCAAGGCTTTTTGTGCTCTAATATAGCATTGCTTTTTACCAACAAAAAAAACATTCTAACCTACCTGACAGCCATCACAAAGATCCAATGCTTCTAATCAAAGATCAAAGTAAATCTACCAACACACATATACAGATATATCCAGAAATAAGCAAGCAACCACACCAGAAAAAGAAGCAAGACTAATGAATACAAGGATTTAACATGGTTCAGTTATCAGATTGATAACCTACATCCATGGCCCAGCAAAGGAGAATCAGATTTTATTGATTATGATCACCAGCATAAACAGTAACACACAACAGCCCCCTGTTTCGGTTTTTTTTCTCACCCATTAGAAAGGAACAACTCTCGTTTTTAACAAAAGAACAGCTCCCCATATTGTAATAAATTAATGCCACATCAGACTCTCAGTTATATTTATTATTTTACTTCAAAGACTAAAAAAGAAAAAACTTAAAGGTTAATTGTTAATAGAATAGTTTGCAATTTAATTATGAACTCTAGCCATAGTGTCAAAAAGACACCCAAGCTTTACCATATTAACATGGTAAAATAGTCCACTCGAATTTACCTTAATATTGAATTAAACGATAGAAAGATAAGCGTCACTCACACAACAATATCATTAAGGTGGTCCATTATAATTTTGAAGTGTCACGACGATGTGAAAATGAATCAAACACCAACAAATATTATCATGTTCTTTGCTTAAAAAATAAAAAATCCAATTTTGTCATGTTAGATTACCTTTATATTATCTGAGCTTTAAACGTTGTAAATTATTAAATTAACCAAGAGCAACACATTGGTCTAGGGATATATTTTGTTTTTGTTTTTTTATTTTGCAATTTATAAGTTAATTCCTTAGGAACCCTTAGCAAAATCACAAGGGTCAGCTGCAAACTGTAATATTTATGAGAAATTTTCAGTTCATTGAGACGAATAGTATGGAATAGTAGGCACTCTTAAGTGATGCTGCACCACCCATAGTGCACATGAAATACAGAATGTGGATCAAATAAGCAGAGCATCTTATTGTTATTGAATATTACATTCAAGAATTTCAACACCTTCGTAAACTTGCCTAAAAAACTGTTTTCTAATCTTCCCAATTATCTCAAACATGCTCTACGATCTACTTTCAGGCATTGATATTCTATTGATTTGAGCATTTGAACGAAGTTAGCTGCAGAATTCCATTACCCCTTTATACCATTTCTTAAGCGTTCCCAAAAAACTACTAAGAGCATATGAATAACAGCTAAAGATCTATGCACTTGATACACTGCTGCGAATGAGGATTCAATATCCAAGCAAAAGGGTAGTTCAAGGGGAAGATAGTAGCAAATATTTAATCTGCATTAAAAAAATCATTAAAGAAAAACAAAATTCACCTTTTGTTACATAGCTATTCAAAATCAAATAAACTTCAATTACTCGGAAAATGTTACCTTCTTCGTCCAAGTTTGAGTCGCTGCATTAAATGCAGATTAATATTACAAACGAAATGAATACATATTGAATTTGGTATACCATTTGAGATATTATAACCAACCACTGTTCGGTTTAAAGAGAAAGCAAGACGATCTGAATCATTCTGGCAAAATTTTGATTAATTTGCTTGTTTTTGATTAGTCCCATTGCGGCCGAGTTGTCTTAAGCCTCTCACATCCTCCTCCATCCTTAAAATCCTACCTTCGCTTTGAAAACAGAGATCTGTTAACGACTTCCAACCTAATTTGTTTCAGGTAAAACTACTATATTTTAAATTATGATCTACCAAATGTAAGCACTTGAAACAATAGCCAATTTAATACGATTTAATTTGACACAAAATTTAGCAAGTATTTGGATTTAAATTAGCAATTACATTGAAATTGAAGCAAAGAACAATCCCATATCACTGTACTAAAGAAAAAAAGAAAAAGAATGCTAAACAAAGCGGAGGATACTACTACCAATACCAAGTACAAACCCTCTTAAAATTTCCCCCAAAAAGTAAACCAAAATAAGCTCATTCACCGTGCTTTCTTCCTTAATCCTGCTAAGCAATGGAAACCTTAGCACCGGCCTCCTCCAGCTGCTTCTTCGCTTCCTCAGCCTCTTCCTTCGACACTCCTTCCTTAAACTTCTTCGGCAAGCCCTCAATGAGCTCCTTAGCCTCCTTCAGCGCCAAACTGGTCGCCGCCCTCACGGCCTTGATCACCGCAATCCTCGCGTTGCTCGGCACCTCGTCGATGACCACGTCGAACTCCGTCTTCTCTTCCACGACAGCGACGGCATCGCCGCCGGCTCCGGGAGCCACGCCGACAGCAGCAGCGGGAGCGAGTGAGGCGGCTGTCACACCGAGCTTCTCTTGAAGATAGTCGACCAGGATTCGGGCCTCCTCCAAGGTCAGGCCGGAGATTTCGCCGCCGAGCTTCTCGATCTTCTCGGGCGCAGAGACGGCGGCGACGGGACGGACATGGATGGCCCGTTGGGGGGAGAGGCTAGGGTTGGGGCCGTGGAAGGGGAATTGGAGGAAGGTTGATTTAGGGAGGATGTGCGCAGGATAAGAGGAAGGAGCAGGTGTAGGATAAGATGGGGAGCGGAGTGCGAGTGTAGAGAGAGTGGTCGCCATTTGTCTTCCTCCTTTTGCTTGTTTTGGTGGGAGAAAGAGAGAGAAGAAGATAGGATAAGGGGTGGAAGTAGCCTCACTGCGGAGTGTGTAATGGATATAAGAAATGGGCATATAGCTGTGCTGGTTTTTCATTCGGTTGACGGAATTACCCTTCCCAATTGCCAGTGTCTATTTGCTTTCTGGAGATGTTACTTTGTTATTTTAGTACAGGGTATTTCAGGTACTTCAGATATAATTTCCATTGGGCATGGGCCAAGTGTGCTCAACAAGCCTTTTTAACCGGCCCAATAAGAAATAAAGTTCATTATGTGTTTATGGTAGATTTTAAGGTGTATTTAGAAATATTACGGTTTTCGTTCTTAATCGAAATAGGCTGTGTAGCAGTACAGGCCCATTAGTATAATTCAGCGTATACAAATGGCCTGGTTAAAATTATGGTACAGTGGATGTATACAGTAGCTTTTGAGTGCAAATACTAAGTACTAACTAGATATATATACATCTTTTTATGTGAGAACTGAGAACTAGGGAGAAGAATGAGTTTGGGTGAAAAAAAAAAAAAAAGCAAAAAATAGAGAGGGTCCCTGCAGATCCAGTTTTTTTTTTTTTTTTCTTCTTCTTGTTTTTCTTTGTTTTCAGATGCGGATGAGAAGAAAAGAAAGAAAGAAGAGAGTGCTTCCTGAAAGAGAAATAAATAAATAAAGAGAAGAGGAGGGTGGATATATTTTTTTAGTTTTACATGGATCATCAACTGGTAATGGTTGTCTGTAGAACAAAATAGGCTTCCTGCATAATGGGCCTGAATCTATTCAGCTCCATGGTTCACCTTCACGTGAACTACAGCTCACGTGGTTGGATGAAACATAAAAAAAAGAAAACTGGCTTTTGGGGCATTCCGAGAATCGAACTCGGGACCTCTCGCACCCAAAGCGAGAATCATACCACTAGACCAAATGCCCTATTGTTAACTGTCAACTATAGATACATATTAATTGCAATGTGGTCTTTGAGCTCAGTAACTTACTCAACGCTCAGCTTTCTGTAAACTGTTGGGAATAAAAATAAGAAAAGAAATATTTACAATTACAGACCCATGTGTGCTTCAATTAAACTTGTTCAATCTCTTAATTGACTATATTTCGATCTCCATAGATAGCATGGAAATTACAGCGCTGCATATGGTATGATGATATAACTTTGTATGCATTTAACATTTTTGAGCTATTCTCTGCCCAAATAGAAATGGCCAAATAATTCCAAGTATCTCAAAACCCTTATTCCTAAAAATGCTACAATATGTGTATAACACAACCCAATTACATTAGTATCGCCAATAAACTGTAAGTTCTAAACGACTGTGAGATTACCACCTTCGGCGCCTCCTCCCATACCAATATGCAAATGCAGCTATGGATGCAGCGAGAACAACACCAGCTGTTGCATGCCATGCATTGATTGGTTTATCCACAACAAGAGCAGATCCACCACTATCGGAAGGCGGTGCTGGGGATGGAGCTGGCTTTTGACTAACTAACATTGCAAAGACCAAACCTTGCCTTTCCAACTCAGCTAGGTCTTCAATAGCTGGTTTCATCCTTGTGGTTTTGGCTATAGCTTCGTATTCTTCTTTGGTTCCACCTTCAAGAAAAGACCCAACAAGGTGACCCTTGCTAACCCAATAAGCCCCAAATGTACTTCCTGAGAAATCTCCATAATGGACCACTTCCCCCGCATTGTCCCCAAAAAATTGCCAGGAAAAGGTGAAGACTCTAGAGTAGAAGAAAGGAAGATAGTCAAATTCATCCATTTTGTTTGGTTCCATTATTGCAGCTACAGCATGCCTTGCAGATTTCCTGGCAGAGTCAACATGTTCAAGCCTACGGGTTTCACCAAATAGTTTGACAGGAAATGCTGCAACATCTCCAACTGCATACACTGAGCTATTGCTTGACTGCAATCTTCCATTCACTTTGATTCCACCCTTGTCCAATGTTAGTTGGCCTTCAAATAGGCTTGTGTTTGGACGGATGCCTATTCCCACAACAACCATGTCTGCAGGAAGTTGACTTCCATCTTTAAGATTAACTGCAGTTACCTATGTAGTTGACAAAATTTAGTGTAGTTAGTAATGTAGTAGTATATTTGAAAAGAAGTTTACATGTATAAAATTGTTATAGCCGGTCCTATCTTTGAGGAAAAACAAAGGGGAAGGGGGGAGCAACCACATATAGTCATAGACATCTTATCTTAGTTGAAGATGACTTTCACGTATAACCAGATTGAGCTTTTCTATTTAAAGATTTAACAGGATATGCTTTCAAAAACTATCTCAATGTTGAGCTCCTCCAAATATGAAGAATTTAATAAAAAACAAGCCCCACCTCCCCAAATGAAAACATGGAAGCATCACAAGATTTACCTTCCCATTGGAGTCAATGTCAAATGATGACAGCACAGTTCCTTTAACGAACTTTACTCCTTTGGATTTATAATACTCCTCATAGTAAGTTGCAATCTTGGGTGTAAACAAACGGGCCACTACCGAAAACAGAAAGATTAGTCAACATTACTTGAGATTCGTCCGTCATTTAATAAATTAATTGGATTTCTGCTTCATGCTTAAGACCTAATAAACAAATTTGTGCACCAGAGCAAGTAAAAATTATAAAAGGAAACAGTATCACAACTGTGGTACATACTGCAATGTGCTTCTGGGAAAACCAAAGTCACATTTATTTTATTGATCACCAAAGATGCAGCACACTCCATTCCTATGTAACCACCACCAATAACAACAGCATTTCCACCAGAGCAAGATTGCATGAGGTCAACGAGTGTATTTGCACCAGCCAAATCTCGTAAATAACACACATTTTCAGCATCTGATCCCTTTACTCCAAATTCTTCCAGCTTCAATGCCTACTTTCAGAACACAACTTCATTAGAGCCAGAATGTCATTTCCATACCAAATTAGTTTTTATTAGAGAAAGTTAACACAATGTTTCTTGATAATGTTCTATTAATTGTTATCATTTATATTTATTTCTTTTAAGATAGTAAGGAAAGCTGCAAACAACATATTTAGCGATACATATTTTATAGTAGCTGCTGACAAAGAATTTACTCATTTTAATTTAATCCCATCTATTTTGTTACAATTTCGAGATCCCAGGAAATTTAAAGATAGAAAAGAATTATACAATTTTAAGATCAGATTCAATACCCGGGCACCTGTTGCAATGATGAGAATCTTGTAACTAATAGTCTCCCCAGCTGCAGTTAACAATGTCTTGCGCCTGACATCAGCAGACTTAACTCGTGTTCCAAGAACTAGTTCAATTCCTGCAAATAAAAATAAAAATAAAAATAAAACTATTTCATTTTAGTAAAGAAATAAAAAAGAAAAGAAAAGACACCAAAAACATCAACCATGTAAATTATAGATTCCTAAATTATACTAGACATTGTGTCACTATTTTTTGCTTCCAAAAACAATTACCTGCAAAATAAAAATTAGATAGTAAATTTGCTTTGAGAATTAGCTAGTACTAATATAACGTGTAAGATATGTAATGTCTACTAAAATGTAGGCATTTAATCTCTGGATAGTAGTTTATCCTTTTTGGCAAAGGTGGAGTTTTTCTAATGAAACAAAAGATTCATCCAAATATAAGTTGAATGGTGGAAAAATCACATAAGACAACAAACACATTTGCAATGAGGATGCACGGAACATGTTCAGAACAAATATTTTCAGAAAGAAACACTCTCCTCCAATTCGCATTAAAATAAACAGAGTTAAAGAGAAAGATATCATTAAATAATTACCATGTTCCTTATACCATTTTGGAGTTAATCTTTCCGCATTGGTACCAACACAAGTATGAAAAGATGGAAGACGTGCAGGAGCTGTAATACCACAATTCATGAAGTTAAATGACAAAACAAAAAAAATTATGAGCAAAAGGAAAATAATACAAAGATAACAATGAAAAAAAAAAAAAAAAACTATTGTGCATCCAAATCAAATTTCCAGCCCAAACTCCTTAACTTGTTTAGTGTTCTTATTAATTAAAACATCTCTTCTGAGTTTTGAACTTGTTTTGTTTCTCTTCCCCTCTCTGCTGGCTTACCTGCCTCAGAAAACCAACACACCTCCGTTGAGGGGAAAAAAAATAAAAAATTTATCATGGTCCAGGCTGAGTATCTATACCTTCTGGAAGTAGATAGCCTTTGCTCAATGCAGGTCTCTCATATGGTGCAACCTGAATAGGATTCAGTAAGACTGAGTTAAACCTTGTCAATCAAATAAAAAACAATGAATATCGTTTCACATACTCATCGTTCTAGTTAAAAATCAATCCAATAAAATATAAACCAAGAAGTTTAGATTTTCCAATATGATGATTTTCGTTCTCATTTAGCTAAAACAAAATACTTCATAAATGTGTGTGACTTATAAGGTTCTATGTAACACCTACCTGACCCCCCATGCAATTAATAAAAAGTCCACCCACCATATTGATATCAATAAAGATGTCTAATTACTACATTTTTGTATTTTACAGCACAAAACAAGAAAGCTTCTCTAATTCAACTTGAAAGTTGGAAACCTAATGTTACTCTTGCTTTGAAGAATTACACAAAAGCCGGAATTTTTTATTTTTCTTACAAGTTATATGTAACATAAAACTATAACAGAATGGAGTTTTCTAGTTCACTCCTCCAATTTCCTAAAAGAAAAGAGAGAGAGAGAGAGAGAGAGAGAGAGCTAACCGAAAATTACACAAANGAGAGAGAGAGAGAGAGAGAGAGAGAGAGAGAGAGAGAGCTAACCGAAAAATACACAAAATAGATTAGGAAAAAAAATTGTTATTGAAAAATAGAAACAAGAAAATAGAGTCTGACTGGTTCTTCAGAGATTATGCAGAGTTCGCCACGAAGAACTCCTCTCTTGGTGAATTCGAGAGCCGCGTATCCAGCAGCCACTCCTCCTCCAAGAATCACATACACAAATGCCCTTCCCATCTATCACTCTCCGTCTCTCTCTCTCTCTCTCTCTCTCTCTCTCTGTGCTTCCCTCGTCTCCTCAATTTTAAAAATAAAAGCTTAACATTCGCAACAAAGAAAGAAAACGAGAACATAAAAACCTTCAGACCTCAACAGATTGTCTCATGGTGGTGGGGCTGACCAAAGGAAGAAGACAACCATTTTTACCTTATTGCCCTTTTCCCGTTCCAGTGTTTCTAGATGCAAGATATACAGTTTAACAGACACCAATCAGGAAAGAGGCAACGGTTAGAGACGTTGACCGGTGGGACCCATTTCGATCGTAGGGTAGTGATGGGTCTAGCAAATGGTTAAGTGACACGTGTAAGGGTCAGAGGAGTTGGGGTGGTGGATAAGAATTCTTAAGTTTTATTGGAATTGTGAGGAGGATGATGAATGAAGGATCAAGTTGAAGGCATGGAGGTGGCAGGAGCTCTATATCTCTCTCTAACACCTCCTCCTCGTGTAACTGAATTATGGATCACCCTCTTTTTCTCTACCACTCGTTGCTTTCTTATTCAAACTTATCTCCTGCTTCTTCATTTTTAATTAATAAATGTATCACTAAAAATTCCTTTCCTTCCTTTTTCTGTTGGATGATTTTTTATTTTTTGTAATTTTTTTTTTAAAGATTCAGTAACTTTCCTTTTTGTTGTATTAGCATTTGGGGAGGATTTTTCTACTCTTGTATTTGGATTTTCTTTATCAGGAATTCAATATTACATTTTGAAAATAAAATTGTCTAGAAAAAGAAAATCAAAGGAAATAATTCAGAAAAATGGTTGGTCGAGGTTTTGCTAAACAACTCTAGAGGATAAAGGCATAAAGCTCATCCATTTCAAACCTTCAATATGTTTTTATCTCTTGCAACATTAGTCTATGGATAATTATCCAACTACCTTCTATATTTTCTTTTTTTTTTGTTCTTTTGGTAGGGTTGGGAATTGCTTGAGATAGTTTTTGTTACGTGACATGTATATATATACAGTCAAGTATATTTAATAATAATTGCGTTAATGTATAAAAATTTAATAATTGAAATTAAATGATAAATAAAAAAATAAATGATTTAGATAATTAAATTTTTTAAATAATTTACTTGTACATTTATATTTTATTTTATTATTTCATCTCAACTATTAAATTTTATATTTTAACATAATTATTATCAAATATATTTAATAATAATTTGACCACATATATATATATATATATATATATTACTCAATGTTTAATAGGTAGTAAATTTTATGAACAATATGTGTATGTACAAATTTTTTAAAAAACCAAATTCTATTTTCTATATTGATTTCAATTGCACTGAAAAAAATGCATTTTTTTTAAATGAATCGTTTAAAACATATATAATATTTTATCCCGTATAAAACACATCAAAAAACCTTTATTAAAAAATATAAAAACAGCAATAAAAAAATACATATTTAGGAACTTTTTTTTAATCTATTAACAGCTTTTCAATACCTTCTAAAAGCAATGTTTCAAGAGGTGTGTCTATTTAAAAGAAATTTCAATTACAGCACATAAAGTTTAAAATTTTTCTTTTGTACGAATATTCCACGTGTGGGAATTTTAAAGTTATATAGATGAAAAATTGAAATTTTTTGAAAGCTGGATATTTATAGTAACTTAGCCCAAAAATGGACAATGCCCAAAAAAATCCATTTGGATATCCTCATTTTGTCCTACTGTGATCAAAAGCTCGCAATATAAAGTCAATATTAAGAATGAAGGTTATCTGTACGGATGCCCACTGCTAAAGTTGGTTGAAGAAATAAGCTTATCAATCTCAAATTTACATAATTTTGTTAACTTTTAAGTGTTAATTTAACATGCTATTTTCAAAATATTTTTGTCACTGTTTACCTTTGTACCCGTTTGGGCATTTTATTTTTTTGGCTGTGGAAATGGAGGCTCACTGCTTTACCTTCCATCTTTGAGTCAAAATAAAAAATTAACTTTGATTAGTGTATCTTCAAACTTTGATTCTAAAACTTTGCACGAAACATCAAAATCCATATTGATTCCTTGAGTTTATGAACTTTTATTATTCAGTATTGCGGGGCAAGAATGCACCAACAAGGTTTTATCTGATGCTTTTCTAGGCGAATAATTATTCCTTGTCCACTCACAAGGTGGGTGAACAAGAGGAGGACCATAATTCCTTAATAAAGCTCAGAATCGACACTGACAGACTCGCACCAAAGGTTGCAAGAATTCTTGCAAAGCTTCCTCAAAAGTGTTCTCTGTTTGGTAAATCCACATCCCCTCACACCTTGTCATTTTTAAGTGACTTTCATGTTAACTTTTAGGTACTAGAAATTTTACATCGAAAGGTAATATAAGTTAAATTCAAGTTTGATTTTAATTGAAATTGTTAAATTCTTACTAAAGAAAAAACAAAATACCATATTTATTTGTTTTGGCCAACGTACATGCAAATGACCATAACGATTATTTATTAATAGAGATGATTAATAATGTTTTAAATTTTTGATGGTTGTCTACGGAAAAAGAAACAATAAATTCAAAATTCAAAATTAAAAAAGAAAAAAACAAAAGAAAAAGGCAAGTTGCTCCTTTCTTGAACTAGAACCGAAGGGAGGTAAGAGGACAAAGGGGCACATCTCTCCAAGATGGCATGGAGATGAGAGGACCGTGTGTTTTTGCTTTTGAAAACCGAGTGTTTCTAAACGACATTAAAAATATAATATTTAATTGATTAGTCTAATAACAAAAAGTGGAATAAGCTTTCTTGTTCTTTTGAACTTTGCAGTAATAAAAAAAGAAAAAAAAAACAACTTTAATCAATGTAATCTTATTTTATTTTTTGTTGTGAAATATCTATTGATCTTCCACATCCAACCTTGTGAGCCTTCTAGGGGCCTTCTCTTACATCCAAAGTATTTTTTTTTTAAATCTTTAGTGTTCTCTCACATCCAAGAGAACATAAAAAAAAAAAAATCAAAAATCAAAATCAAAATACTTTGTGAGCTCTCTAAAAGCATTTTCAATAAAATATAAATTATTAAAATTAATATGTTACATAAATACATATAGATATTATTTTGAAAAAATAATATACAATAGAAATGTCTATAATGAGTATCGAGCTGACGTATCTTTGACATTGTCAATATGAATGTCTAGTTCTAAAAGTTTTGTCAGACATTGTTAAATTTTTAAAAAGGTAAAATTATCTTTCAAAATCTAATTTGTTCAAAAACTAAAAATATTTAATTAAATAATTAATTAATTAATAATTATAAATAATTTTTGTACACATTATCATTGGAGAATAATTTTTAATTGATTATGCATTTATGTCACATAAATTTAAACAATATTTATTTTTATGATACATATACAACAATCTATATTTTTCATTAAAAATGCTCTAAAAAATTCAGAGTAATAATACATCATTTATTTTTCATGAAGATGTTTATTGGAGTTTGCAAATTCTACGAAAATAAATATCCATTTTGGATGTTAATGTATACAAAATTATTTTGAATGTGGGGACATTGAAAATAAATAAATAAATAAAAGATTGAGAGAGTAAAGTTTTACGGGTATATATTTACTCATCAATTGAGAATATTTATTTGTTATCCAGTGACAGCTTTTTGGAATTCTCATTTTTCTTCTGAAAAAGAAATTGATAAAATAATTTTCTATAAAATATATATTAATTCGTCAAATTAAATATAATTTTTTATTATCCAGCAATTTCCTTTTGAGATCCCCAAAGAACAAAAAAAATAGGTATGTTATCCACCCAACCACGACTTAAAGTGAAAAAGTTAAAATAAAATAAAAATAAAACAAAATAATGAAAACTTTTTGAGAGCATTAAATTGTTGAAAAAAATATTATTACTTTAAATAAATAGACAGTGTTTAAAAAAAAAATTTTTTAATGGTTATGTGTGAAGTTTCTGTTAGTCTGATGTGACAATAAAAAAAGTAGAAGCTGTCATATTAGAGCATTTCTAATGGAATGTAGATTGTTAAAATTAATATGTCACATAAGCATATATAGATATTGTTTTGAAAAAAATGCGCTCAAATGGTGATGTCTATAATGAATATCAAGCTGACGTAGCTTTGATATTGTCAATGTGAATGTCTACTTCTAGAAGTTTGTCAGACATTGTTAAGTTTCAAAAAAAATAAAATTTTCCTTATTAATCTAATTTTTTAAAAAACTAAAAATAATTAATAAAATACATAATTAATTAATAACCATAAATAATATTTGTACATAATTAATAATCATCTATTTCTAGATGGTCTGTTAGACATACTGACTTATAAAAAACTTTTTTTCTTTTTTTATCGTAGTTTTATTTTAATTAGAGTTAATTTTAATTATATTTAATTTTTTTTTTAAATTACACATCATCAATTAAGTTTATTTAAAATAGTTTCTATTGGAAATTATTTTTAAATATCTACTGTCTATTAAATAGACATTTATCACATAGACAACAATTATTTATATTTTATATGATACATAAATTCTAATATACAGTAGCATTAAAAATACTTTAAAACTCCGATAGTTCCCATCCACCCACGCCCTTCCATTTTCTAGTTTCCCTCTCTCCCTGTTTTTCTTTTCCCCTGTTTTTCCTCTCTTTCTCTCTTCTTCTTTTTTCACTTTTGGTCAACCTTTTCTCTTTTTTTTCTTAGGCACCTAGACCCATTTCGTCCAAATTGTTTTTTAACAAATTATTTATCTGAATTTTAATTTTATTAACTGTACTATTTTAATTATAGATAAGCTATCGGAGCTTTTCTGAAATTTCTACCCACTTTAAAGGTTTTTTTTTTTAAATTTATTTATTTTTTTTTTTTAGACAGACTAACAAAATCACATATCTTTCGTTATCTTCTTTTTTTTTCACTTTTTATTTTTATTTTTATCCATTTTAAATTACAAATTTTATCCAAATCTCATTGTTTTTCAACGGGAGTGTCCTTCTTTTTCCTTAAAGGCCATTTCAGTTTTTGAGAAGGAAAACTCTATTAAGATTGGGAAGGAAAAAGAGAAGCGAGAGAAAGAGAAAGGAGAGAAATTAAAGAGATTTTGAGAAAGAAGAATGAAAAAGAAAGTCAGAGTGAAATTTCAAGCAAAATAGTAACGTGAATAAAAATTTGGAATTTAAAAATAAGAGCATTTTAAAAATAAAATTGTGAATGAACAATTAAAATAAGCAAAATTATCAAATTTAATAAGGAGGTGTTGAAACTAGAAAGTTCACAATAAACACAGAGCAAGAGAAAAGAACACAGTGTTTTATTAAGATAATGTTTTGACTATTAAATAGTCATACAAGTCCAACTGAAATAAAAACAAACAACCCACAATTATGAATCCTAGAATCGTGGTCATACTAAGTCAAAGAAAGATAACAACAAGATAAAATAAAAAAAATCCCTCAAATTAAGGAACCTTGAAACAGAACCCATCAAACCCTCCTTTAAACTGAATATTTCATCATTCAGTTTATATCACTCTCAGAACAAACTCCCAAAATTCTTCGTAGTTTCAAAAAAACATCCAACTTGAGTGGTTTAGTCATCACATCAGCCAATTGTTCCTCTGTACCACAGTGCACCAGCTTCACAGTATCAGCTTTTGTAAGATCTCAAAGAAAATGGAAACGCACGTCTATGTGCTTACTACGACCATGCATAACTGGATTTCTTGAAAGTTTAATTGCAAAACTACTATCACAGAATGATAGTTGTTTTACCTTGACTTTGATTCAGCTTTCCCAATACCCTGTTCAACCACACTGCTTGGCACGCACATGAAGATGCAGCAATAAATTCTGCCTCTGTGGTAGAAAGACTTACAACTGGTTGTTTTTTTTTTAAGACCAAGATATTGCTCCAGAACTTAATAAAAATACATACCCCGAAGTGCTTTTTCTGTCCTCCAAGTCCCCAGCATAATCACTATAAGTGTAAGAAACAAGTTCATCACTTGAATCTCCATTCTGATAAAAAAATTCAAAATCAGTCGTCCCTTTTAAATATCGCAGCACTCGTTTAGCTGCTTGTAAATGAGACTCAGTAGGATTTTCCATATATCTACTTATAAGACTTACCACATACATCATATCTGGTCGGGTAGCAATGATATACATAAGACTACTTATAATTTGCTTATAGTAAGTTTTGTTTACCTTAACTCTACCTTCATCCTTCACAAGCTTAAAACCAGGGACAATTGGATTATACGCAGAATTACTTTTATCCATTCCAAATCTCTGCAGCACCTCCAAAGCATATTTTTTCTGACTGGTAAAAATGTCATTTGACCTTTGCAAGACTTCAAGACCCAGAAAATATTTCATCTTACCAAGATCAGTCATGTCAAACTCATGTTTCATGGAATTTTTGAATTCTACAAACATCAATTCATCATTTCCAGTAAAAATTAAATCATCAACATATAGAATTACAATCAAAATTTTGCTGCCTTTGCTTATCTTGATAAACAGAGTATGCTCATAATCACACTTCTCAAAACCTTCCTTCATGAAATATGTTTCTATACGACTATACCAAGCACGTGGTGCTTGCTTAAGCCCATAGAGTGCATTTTTTAACTTATAAACCATATGCTCCTTTCCTTTGTGTACTTAACCAAAGGGCTGTTCCACAAAAACTGTTTCCTGTAACTCACCATGTAAAAACGCAGACTTTACATCTAGCTGGTAAATATTACATCCTTTTTGAGCTGCAAGTGCTACTACTAGACGGATTGTTTCCATGCGTGCTACAGGTGCGAAAACCTCTGTATAGTCTACCCCATGTTGTTGAGCATACCCCTTCACCACAAGCCTTGCCTTATATTTATCCACTTCTCCATACTCATTAAATTTTGTTTTGTAGACCCATTTTACTCCAACTGCTTTTCCTCCCTTTGGTAACTCCATTAGTTCCCATGTGACATTTTTCTCTATTGCTTCCATTTCTGCATCCATAGCTTTCCTCTTATTTTTCAATTTTGATAACATCGTCAAAATGAATAGGATCTGCATCAACAGTTGCAACCATGGCCAAATAATCCTCAGCATCATTTACAGAGTACTCTTCTCCTGAGGCATAATCTTGCATCCAAACTGGTGGCCTCCGAGTCCTTTGATTTAAAACTGGACTCATTCCTTCGGTCAAAGAATCAGAAGACTGATTTTCTTCTTCTTCTTCTTCTTCTTCTTCTTCTTCTTGTATATCAATATCATGATCTGAGTCATTTTCCACTTCAATATCATTCCATTCCAAGTCACATGCGATGCTTTCTTTATATTTCTTATCCCAGTCCCAATGCTTGTCTTCTTCAAAAACAACATCCCTGCTTATTATGATCTTTTGTGAATAAGGATCATATAGCCGATAAGCCTTTGATTCTGCACTAACTCCAAGCAAAACACAACTCAAACTTTTATCCTCCAATTTTGTTCTTTTGCTATCAGGTATATGAACATGAGAGACACACCCAAAAACTCTAAAATATTCAATTGATGGCTGGATTCCACTCCAAGCTTCTTCTGGAGTTTTATTCCTCACAGCCAATGTTGGACTGCGATTTAAGACATGTATTGCCCAATTTACAGCTTCTGGCCATAAAGTTTTGGGAACTTTCTTTTCGGAGAGCATACTACGAACCATATTCATAATGGTTCTATTCTTTCGTTCTGCAACCCCATTTTGTTGTGGCGTGTATGCAGCTGTCAATTGTCGTCTTATACCATTGGAGTCACAAAAACTAGTGAATTCTTGCGATGTAAATTCTCCTCCTCGATCAGTACGTAAGCCTCATACAACTGAGTTTGTTTCTTTCTCAACATGAATTTTAAAAATTTTAAAAACAGTAAAGGCTTCCGATTTTTCCTGCAAAAAATAGGCCCATATTTTTCGACTAAAATCATCGATGAAAGTGATCATGTACCTTTTTTTGCTGTTAGAGATAGGCTTGATTGGTCCACAAATATCAGCATGCACCAGCTTAAGAATTTGTGAGGCTCTCCAAGTGCTTTTCTTTGGAAAAGAATTCCTGTGTTGTTTCCCCACCAAGCAGTCCTTGCAGAGCTTTGAAGGAGATTTAAGTTGTGGTAGACCATTCACCATACACTTTTGCTAAAGAGTTTTTAAGCCCTTAAAGTGCAAGTGTCCATACCGACATTGCCAAAGATGTTCCATATCTTCTGTAATTGTGTTGAAGCAAGTGGATGCTATAGGCTGAGATATAGCATGTAACATGAACATTCGATTTGAAGACATTTTTATATTGATGATTAAGCCTCTCTCAGGATGATATATCTTGCACTTTTCATGTTGAAACAAAATAGTGAGTCCTTTTTCTTGTAACTGCCCAATACTTAACAAACTATTCTTCAGCTCTGGCACATAAAATACTCCTGTGAAATCTGAGTAATTCCATTCACTTGCAATCTTACGTTACCTTTTCCAATTACAGCCATGCTTAAGTTGTTACCCAGCTTCACGACATCTTTGAAATTGTCATCAAGATCTGAGAAGTACTCCTGCTTTCCACACATATGATTGCTGCATCCGGAGTCGAGGAACCATAAGTCTTCTTGATTGACTTTATTTGTATCTGTGTGAGCCATCAGTAACATTTCTTCTTGAGTCTCCACATAGTTTGCTTCCTTCTTATTTGGACATTCCCATGAAAAATGTCCGAGCTTATGACAATTATAGCATTCCACCGTAGCTTTGTCGAAGCTTGATCTGCCTTTGCCCCTTCCTCTTCCTCCAAATCGTCCATTTCCTCGTCGCCATCCTTTAGATTGATCACCATGAGTAATCTTCAAGGCATGTTCTTCTTCAACAGAAGGACTTATGCGTTGTTCATGCACAAGCAAGCTACTTTGCAGTTCATCAATGGTTAAAGAGTCAATATCTTTAGACCCCTCGATAGAACACACAACATAATTAAATTTGGAAGTCATGGATCTTAAAATCTTTTCCACAACAGCAACATCTCCTTTGTTCTCACCATTTGCTTTCATTTTATTAGCAATAGTGAGTGTCCGAACAAAATACTCGTTCACAGATTCTCCTTCTTTTATATGAAGAATTTCAAACTCCTTTCTAAGAGCTTGCAAATGTGCACGCTTGACTCGTGTTGTCCCTTGATATTTTTGCTTCAAAGAATCCATATGTCCTTAGATGTATCCTTTTTGAGTATTGTCTCCAGAATTGAACGATCTAAGGTTTGGAATAGATAGCTTTTGCCTTCAAGTCTTTTAATTTATGGTCTTCAAGAGTCTTTCTCTGTGATTCTGTGAGAACAACTCCTTCTGCTGCTGCAGAAATCCCAATCTCCACCAAGCTCCAGTATTCTTTTGAACATAGAAAATTTTCCATAAGCATTGCCCAATGATCATAATGCCCATCAAACTTTGGAATTGCTGGTTGTACAAATGTGCTGTCTGACATCATAGATTACGCACATGTAGAAGACTGTGGCTTCTAATGCTTTGAATCAGGTTCTGTAAAACCAGGCTCTGATACGACAATGTTGAAACTAGAAAGTTCACAATAAACACAGAGCAAGAGAAAATAACAGTGTTTTATTAAGATAATGTTTTGACTATTAAATAGTCATACAAGTCCAACTGAAATAAAAACAAACAACCCACAATTATGAATCCTAGAATCGTGGTCATACTAAGTCAAAAAAAGATAACAACAAGATAAAATAAAAAAAAATCCCTCAAATCAAGGAACCTTGAAACAGAACCCATCAGGAGGGAGTTTATTTCTTTAGCTTGTTACACGGTGGGCATCCCTTAAAGGAAAACAAAAAATGAACTTTCCAATTTCAGATGGGCCTGACTCCAAATGCTTGAAGTTGGGCCCAATGGTTTAATGCGTGAAAAGTTTTGGCTTAATAGAAGATTGGGCCTAAAACCATGTTCTTGTTGGATCAAAAGTCATGAATTTACTTCTTCGTGCCCAAGGCCCTTTAGTGTTGGCAAGGAATAACAATATAAATGGTGGAAAAGAAGCTCGGAGTCAACTAGGCAACTACTTTTTCAATAAGAAAATGATACGATAGCCATAAAGAAGTTATAGAAATGTTTTTTTTTTTTTTTTGATGAATAGAAGTTATAGAGATGTTATCTTTAGAGCTTTAACAGTGTGAACATAAAATTTTCTTTGGGAAAAAAAGTAGTTTTAAATCTCCTACATAGAATGGACGAAAACAAGAAGGAAAAGATACAGAATATATATAAAGTTATAAACATATGCTGTGGGAAGGGACATGTGTGAAGGCACATGCATATATGCAACAGAAGATTACACGAAAAGTAAAAGTCTTTCCCAACCAAAAAACAAGAACATGAATACTAACAAACACCAACACATATGCATCTCATTTACGCATATTGGAAAACCTCTAATTCCTTGCCCAACAAAGACAACTTTCACTTTCATCACCCCCACATGTCACCCCACTTCGCTCGTCGTCGACTAATTATAATCCCACATTTATATCTCTACCATCACCATCACTACCACACTCTACCATTTGCCATATGATCAAAATCATCCTCATATCTTAATACACAATCAAAACCTTGCTTCGGGTTTAAGAAAACCTAAGTCGGCACAGCTTAAGGCCTAATTAAGAGACAATCTGGCTAATTTTCATATTCATTTAACTATAATCATATTTATCCCCCCAAACCTTTCTTTAGCTCTTTTTTGCAGTCATAGCCGACCTATCATGTGAATTTTCCCTCATCTTTCACATGACAACTATATCGATTTGATTTCAGCACATTAAACACGTGACCAAATAAACGAGCGGCTCAAATACGTGAACAATCCTTGTCCTACGACCTAAGACGAACAGAGAAACCCCACAAACAACCAATATATCCTCTCATTCGTATTTACCTTTTCCCATATAAAGACGGTGCAAAGTTCAAAGAGAAAGGGGGTTTGAGGTTCTCTTCTGGGCTCTTTCTTTGAAAGTGTTGGGATGCTTATAAAGTCCAGAGTCGGTACCGCTGTAAATGCTCACTTATCCGTTGTCATCATCAACACCTAACTCTGTACGCAATAACATTTTATATCTCCATCCAAAGAAATTGCAACTGATTTGTTTGAAAAATATTCCAAAGGGTTAATTAATTAGGATTTTATTATTATTATTATTATTATCATCATCATCATCATCATCATCATCATTTTTTATTTTTATTATTTTTTTTTAAGACTATTGCCCAAAAATATTCCTTACGAAAGCTAATTAATTACCAACTTCCAGGACTCTATCAGATTAAAATTTCTCTGAGTCTGAATTTTATGCAGTTAGATGTTTAATATATAACACTAGTACTGCTTAAGATGGATATTAATATATACAAATTTAACTATGAGGAACATGTGAAAACTTCCTTGTAGTCACTGCAAGAGTTAGGCTCACGTCGGATTTCAGCATTGCATGGCCATGCACAACTTAGGAAAGAAGAGATATAATTTGACAAGAATAGCTATTGTTGCCTCTCTAGGTACACGTGTCCATTTCCTATAGATTGGTTCATTTCCGTAATGTATGGATATATCTAGCTTCATGTATGGTGTGTGTGTGTGTATATGTATGATCATGATCATGATCATACTCGTCCACGTGAAGGGTTATCATCTCATGAATATCACATGCACGAAGATCCCTCTTTGTAAAACATATGCCAAACCCCATTAAATTGTAAGGGAAAGCTTTAAGAAAGAAAAATATTTTTTGTTATCAAAGTTCGTTACGATAAGAATTACATATTATATAATATTTTAAGTGATTATTATTAAATAATTTTTTATTAAAATTTTAAATTATAAATTTAAAAATAAAATAAAATACTTTCTATTAAAATTTGTCAAATAAACTGTTGATCATTTTCAACAGTAAAAATAACAAATCTCTTTGTTAAAGTCTGTGTCTCTCACCACCAGTGCAAAGAGGATGAGATCAATTGGATGGTGCAGATCTAGCTAATTGCACGTACGACTCTATCTCAACTATATAGTTTAGTATGTTGGAGCAGTAATAAATTAGTTAAACTTTTTAGTACCAATAAACTGTTAGAGAAAAGTATAAAATAAAAAAAATAAAATAAAAAATCCAACTTTTAATAGCTTAAATGATAACTCAACTTAATTGAGATCGGAATCAAAAGTTTTAAAAGCCTTAAATTTAATGCTCATCAACTCTCCAAAAAAAGAAGAAGTACAAATGCATGTAAGAATTAATCCAAAAAAACAGCTCAAAAAAAGTTGAGTGTTAAGAAAAAAATATAAAGCTTTTGGGATAAAAATATAAAAAATTTAGGAGAATTAGTTACCAGGCAAATGCATGATATTATTACCAATAAGGGGTTTAGAATCTAGCTGTTCATATGAACAAGACAATAGGTTATGCACTATCATTTTCAGTACGACTATCTGAAATATATATCTCACTAATCAATCATTAATAAGAAAGCAGAAAAAGCGAAAGAGAGTACCTTATAGTAGTGGTGTCCACGTAACGATGATAAATATTCAAGAGGTCTTATTGGCTTATATATAAATTCCTCTGTTTTTTTTTGGTAATTATATATATATGTTGCTCTCCTCTTTTTTTTTTTTGGTCATTATATATATATGTTCCTCAGTCTATATAACTTTGGAATATAATATATAAGCCACATATATATTTTGGTTCACTGTATAATGGACACAGAGTATATATATGATCCTCTTACAAACCATACTTAATTAGGTAGAAAATACCATATGAAAATTACTGAGTTGCAACTATAGACAAACCTAATTATATATATATATATATATATATATCCAGATTATAAGAACCTGGACCATAATAATTATAATTATAAAAATTAAGCTGTTTTCAATTTAACTCAATCTCCATTAAGTAATTGCATAGACCAGAAATCCTCCATGCTCCAGTAGTTGTCATTTGAATCAATGAGGGGAAGAGCAGCGGCGTTGTGATCGATCTCCAATTTGACTTGGTAGGATGGAGGAGAGTAGGCCTCCATAGGATCTGCATGAGAGCTTGACACGTGGCTTGTGCTTGCCTGATCAATTGGCTCGGAACTTTGTCCCTGGTTGTTCTCGGTTTGCCTGATGTGCTTCTGGATTCTAGTCCTCCAGTAATTCTTTATCTCATTATCTGTCCTTCCTGGAAGATGCTTTGCAATTTTTGACCACCTGCGACAAGGACAAATTAATGGAGCAAAACGATTAAATAGTCCCGGGATCACCAAGCTCCCAGACACAAATTTTATCCCTGTCTCATGTATAAATCCCACACATGTTTGTGTCTGGAGATCTTTTGGTGATTCCAGAACTACCTAATCTTTTTTCCAAATTAATGATTCAACAATATGAGAAATAATTTATTTTTTTAGTTTTAATTTTTGCTTGGCTAAGAGTTTTTTGTTATTTTTCTTGAGTTTTCAGCAGAAAGCATATGTCTTAATGAACATATGTTCCTCGTACAGAAATGTAATATCATATTTTGATTTCTACTAGAACAGTTTTTGTGTGGGAGCAATAATTAATTAAAATGGATAAGTTAAGGTAATCATGTGTGGGAGCAATTAATTAATCATCAGATTAACGTACATGTCCAGAAAGTTAATTCACTAGAAAAAGCAGATATCACAATGCATAAAGCGGGAAGGAAAACGGAAAGATATAAAGAAGAACATTAATTCAAGTATTAATGAAACAAAATCTATGCTGATTTAAATCACATAAATTAATAATAATTTTAATGTTTTCTAGGTAGAACTTTTTTTTATATCTATACAAAATTGTTCACTTTTTTAGCTAATAAATTTATATTTTAATTGTAATATCAACATAATTTTTTAAAGAAACATATATATATATATATGTATGTAATTTACTACTAGACATAAATAAATAAATATAAAATGTGCAAGCAGAAATTTATAACCACCTTAAAACAAATAAAAGAATGTAATTTGTGGACTAGATGTCAGGGAAAGGACCGATCAACAAAAGATTATTATAGTATTATTAGAGGCCATGTTCCATGGCTGGAAATCAAAGTCTTCCATGTAGGACTCTTTTATTTAAGGGAAACTAAGCCTCCTATTTCAAAGGTCCTTGCACTACAAGAGCTATTAGTTCAATCTTACCTAAGATTTCTATCAGAGAGAGCTTCAGAGCATGAGCTATCTCTGCCTATGCAATTAAATTATGCATTAAATTTATGTAGGTACGTTCGCTTTTCTTTTAGTTCTTCTTCATTTTTCTTAGTGTTTGCTAAACTCATTGTCCCAGAAGATGAACAGTATTCTAAACTGAGTAACTTTCAAGGGTTTTCCCTTGTTTTCTTAGTTTCTTTGAGAAGCAGACCAACTAAAGTACTAAAAAAAAAAGTACATTAATATATTGTCAATTTGGAAAATTTAGATGTATCATGGTGGGTTTAAGATAATATATATATTTCCTTATTATATGTATATTTTTCTTTCTACTAATGATATGTTAGATTTGAATTTTAGAGAGGAAGGCTAACCCATCTTCATGTGTACATCGATCCTAAAATACAAGGGGGTCCAGACGTGGTCTAGAAGAGCCAAAACGATATGGTTTATGTCCACTTCAACCAAAACAAAAGCGTTTTTCTCTTTATTCTGAAAGGGAGTTTTAACATGTGACCAATTGATGTGGGTTTAGCTAAAAATGGAAAACTTTATTGTCCAATCTTCCGTTTTTGTTACAATTTCCCAACGTGCTTTTATTTATTTATATTTTTTATATTCACAGCTGTAAATCTATGGTGTTTTATAATTTGTACATTTTCCCATCGTCCATTTTGATGACAACATTATTTCCAGAGCTTATTATACTCTTGTTAATTAATTACTAGCTTTGACTTTGATTATCTATCAGATTAACTTTCTAAGTTTTGTGCATATTTTCTAATATAATTGATTCCCATGAATCTTTGTTCGTTGATCTAAAAAAAAAATGAAATTTCAAACATGCCCTGCTTTTTCTTCTAAAATAGTAATTAGATCTTATCAGGGTAGATCATATAAAAAACATCTTATATATTTAAAGTTTAAACTTCACAAAGTGAGCATCTTAAATAAATATGAATCAAGAAAATAGTTTGTTTTTATGACTGCCAACGAATGGAGTCGCCCTTATTATATATGGATCTAAGGCCCTCCTATCCAGATGCAACTACATGGAAAACAGGCACAGAGGTTAAGAATAATAATAATATTCCCCAGTTCCACTTGGAGAGAGACCGAAATGAAAAATCGTGCACTTTTTTTTTTAATAATTAAATCGTCCACTTTTTAATCAAAAGTACTAGATGATGAGATCATCGTAAAATATCAAAAACTATATGAATAATCAAATCGTAGAAAATTATAGAGGAAGAGGAATTTTCGGTACTAGCTAGCTGAAGAAAAACAATTTCAAACGGACAAATTTTACAAAAGACCACGTGTGGGAAATCTTTTTCGTGTCCATGAAATAAACTCAAATTCCCACGATTGCAAAATCCATCTTCTTTTTTTTCTCTCTCTCTAACCAAAAACTATATGCAAATTAACAGCGTTTTATTATATGTTTAAGAAGTAGTCAAAAACCCTGAACGAAATGTAAAATATATATTTCTTGAGAAATAAATAAATAGGACGTAAGTAGAATATATATGAACATACCTGTTTCCCCACTTAGCATGCAGCTCCATGATCAAGAGCTGTTCCTCAGGGGTAATATTTCCTCTTCGAACATCCGGTCGGAGATAGTTTAGCCAGCGAAGACGGCAACTTTTCCCGGTACGTTTCAGACCTAGTGACCAAGCGATCAAAAATGGTTATTTGCTAGGGTTTCTGTTTGAAATAAGAACTATATACACTCAAAAAAAAGAAAAAGAAAAAAAAAAGTAAATTACCAGCAGCCTTGGCTAGGGAGTTCCAAACACCTTCACCATGATTTGCGATGTAGTTTATCAAAATCAAATCTTCTTCCATGGTCCATGGACCTTTTCTCACTTCAGCATCCTGGGATGAACTACACGGTTTCTTATCCATTATTTGTTGCAATTTGTTTCATTCGAGAGAGAGAGAAAGAGAGAGAAAAGGAGAGCAGTGAGAAAAGATAAGAGACAATGGGCCGGGCTTGTTTGGGGGGTTTTATAGAAAGAGAGTGGTATAAATTGTGAAACTATTGTTTTGATATTTATACATGCATATATATATATATGCATGCATGATATCAAACTACTGCATGTTTCCATATGACTGACCACGTTTTCAGATAAAACTTTATTTTTGTATACTTATCAATTTGAAATTTTGATAAATTAAGAAGGTCGATTTAGAACAATAATTTTTTTAATGATGAAGACTCCATTATTAATAGATTGAGTTTCGAACACATTTTGGTATAGAAGAAAAATATTCAAATAAAATTGGAGATTATACTCTATGATTTTGTTACTAGTTGTCCCTCAGAGCGTCCACACAACAATAGAATAAATTAAAAATATTCATATATGATTCTTTTTTAAATAAAGTAAAAATAATATATTACAAAATTAATTGAGATAAATAATAATTTCAAAATTACAAATTAAATAAAATAACAAATTAAAATTTATTAAGATAAAAAAATGTAAGTGTTAGGTGCAAACTTAAAAAGCAAACGAATATATTTGAAATATATTAAAAGTTTAATTTATAAATATATAATACAATTTAGATTAAACATACAATGCAAAACTGCTGCATTTATTATCTATTACATAATAAAACATCAAATACAATTTACTTGGACAGAAAAAAAAATCATTATTTTATCTTCATAATAAATGAGTAATTTTAAAAATAAAACATTAGAGTGAACTATTCCATTATAAAATATCACATTTTATTTTATCTTCATATTTAATATGCGACTTAATAAAAGGCTAAATACTAAATTTAGAAGGTCAAAAAAATTAATTTTGAGAGTTTGTAGTTATTTTTTTGGGGGGCCAAATACAATTTTTTTACAAAATAATAAAACAATAAGGAATTTACAAAGATTTTTATTTTTTGTTTGTGTTGGGGGGAGATGATCCGCCTCTGCTAATCACATACCCTGGACTAATATATACGCATGAACTTGTATACATATATATGTAATATAATTTCTACCAAAAAAAATAAATATATATATATATGTAATATAAAACAGCTCAATGAAAATATATACTTAAAAAAAGAAAAAAAAAACAAAAATCAAAATAATATGACAAAATCCATTATGTACCACGTGTATGGTTAAAGAAGGTGTACAGAGAACTGCTTCCTCCGTAGGGCAGAATAAAAGTAGGGTGACCATGATATAGTAAGAAAATAAAAAAATAAAATAAAAATATATATAATAATAATATAATAATAGTAAAAGGATAAAATAATATTAGGCAGGCATATATATAGACCAATAATTACCACGTACGTAACGTTTCTAGGAAGATTGTTTGGTAAGCTGGGTTACTATATGTAATATATATTCTTCCATCTTTTAGTCTATAAACTGCACCAAATGCAGAGAACAAACTGATCGATTTCAATCCATATGCATATGCAGCTGCATGCACGTTCTAGTGGTACCTACGCACAAATTAAATTCATTGTATAGGACTGTGCATGCATATATTATGCATGATGGAGAGCGATATTCATTTGGATGCTAGCTAATACATGTTTTTCTGTTTGTGTTAGGTGATAATTATAAGCATTTTTTTTGTTGGTCTTTGTTATGTTATAAATTAAGAAAGTGGTAGGAAATATGTACACACACACACTATGGTGGACGACTTCATTTCGAGGAGATATATATCACACACACACTCACATTTTTATTTTTAAAAGATTAAGTTCCTCAAGGATAAATGTGAATATTAATATTTTAAACTCTAGGGATGAGAATGAGATTGCTTTTTACTAAAACTAATTCATGAGTTCAGTTTCATTTCAAAAAAATGTAGGATAATATATATTAATAAAATATTATTTATCATCATTGATGATTCATGAATTAATTGATATGTTATTGAATATTGGTCTAAATGTATTTTAATACTTTTTAAAATTGAATTTGTTCATATAAAGGTCTGTACAATTAATTTGTGTAATTGATACCCTCTAAATTGAAAAACGTCTAAATGCACTCTAGTACCATTCTAAAATTGAATTTGTTCACATAGGAGTATCTACAATTAATTTGTGTAAATTGATACCCTTAAAAAAGCTGCACATTTATCCAATTTAGTTAAAATTGATAAATTTTGTCAACTTAAATTTTACTTGCATAACACATTACCCTCAAAATTAATTTTTTTATTTTTATTGTAACAAAAATTAAAAAAAAAATTAAAATTCATTTATGGCTTTTCTTTCTATTTTTTTTTTTAGTTTTTGGTACATTTAAAAATGAAAAGAACTAATTTTTAAGGTAATTTGCTATGCACGTGACCTCTAAGTTAACGGAATTCATTAATTTTAACTAAATTAGATAAATGTGCAACTTTTTTCAATTTAGAGGGTATCAATTTGCAGAAATTATTGTAGAGATCTCTGTGTGAACAAATTCAATTTTTGAAGATACTAAAGTGCATTTAGACCATTGAAAAAAGTTGCACATTTGTTCAATTTAATTAAAATTGACAAATTTCGTCAACTTAAAAGTTACGTACATAACACGTGGCCTTTAAAATTGATTTTTTCATTTTTTATTGTACAAAAAATTAAAAAATATAAAACAAAATTTGAAATTCATTTTTGGTAAATCTATCTATTTTTTATTTTTTGAGTTTTTGGTACGATTAAAAATGATAAAACCAATTTTGAGGATAACTTGCTATGCACATGACCCCTTAGTTGACAAAATTCAACAATTTTAACTAAATTTGACAAAAATATAATTTTTTTCAAATTACAGGTATTAATTGCTCAAATTAATTGTAGAGATTTTTATATGAATAAATTTAATTTAGAAAGTATTATAGTGTATTTAGACATTGAATAACTTATATGGCTTTCAAAAATGTTTCTATTTCTAAATTAGAATTTTAATTAGAATAAAAAATACAATATTAAATATTATCAAATTAACAATTGCCATATATAAAGATCTCACTGATAATTACCACTATTTGTGATAAATAATAGATTTTATAAATTATTTTACATTGCGTTTTGTAAATTATGCTTTAGATTTATTATATATATACACGTTTTTTTTTNGTTAAACCAAACCAGACCAAACCGTTTATGAATGGTTTGGTTTGGTTTGGTTTGGTTTGAATAGTCTTAATGGTTTAGTTTGTTTTGTTGTTAAGCTAAACCGCCATCTATGATTTAGTCTGAATTTTTATAAAAAATCAGACCAAACCAGACCGCGCCCACCCCTAGTCACAACCTATTTGCTTTTAAGAAATAAACTTTTACTTAGTTTCGCAAAACTCCCCTAGAAACTGAAACATTCTTCCTAGCTCGTATAAAATATCTTCCCCGCTTCAGCAAAGCTCTCTACGAAGGAGCACCTTTGCTGGTCATTATTTATACAAAAAAAAAAAACCTACGATTCCTTAGACGTACGTACAGAACCCAAAATGCTTGAGATTTTTTATTTTTTTTCTTTTTTCATTTTATGATTCAACCCAAATTTCTGTTATCAGTTATACACTATACGTCATAACCATGTAAAACTCTCTTAGAGATTACAAAGATAAAAACACTCTATATACATCTAAAAATACTTGAATTAGGTACTCAATTTGAAGGATTTATATATACAAACAAATAAAAAAATTCCTAAAATACGATTAAACTACAATATCAACACAATTCTCATTGAAATATAAGTTTGTGGAGAAAAGTAGATTGTAAATTAATGCACTCAATCTTAATTGTAATTAATAAAGTGGGATTGAGATCTCCTTATTATTAGCTATTATACCCTTCTGCTTACAATAAGGTGTAAATTAAATAAAAAACAAAAGATCATATGAAAAATAAAAGGGCTACCTTGAACTATTATACATTTTGCATTTTCTCCTTCAAGCTTTTTTTAAATGTATAAAAAAGAAATTTCATGGCAATATCATAGGCATCAACAGGTTAATAGCCATGCGGCATTAGTGGCATGAGGCATTCCAAAGAGATAAAAGAGTTTGTCAATGCTCGAATTACAACTTCTGGACATGCAAATATGATGTCGGTCATCTTTTTTCCATTAAACTACCAACTTCGGTGATCTAACATTGCTAGCTAAATTATTAATTTTTATCATTTCAGTCTAATATTTTTAATTTTTGACTGATAAATTTGATGAAACTAATTTACGATTTACGTAACTCTATATAATTTTATTTTATTTTTAATTTGAAGGGCAAAATGCAAAAAAGAAAAGAGGAAAATTATATTTCAGTAAGTTTTATAATTCCATAATTTCGTTTAGGAGGCTGCTAAATTAATTTTGACATTTGATATCTCTATATTTTAACGCAATACATTTAAGTCCAATTTCATAAAAAATAAACAGAAACAACGTGCGACTCACATGATCTTCTAAAATAAAAAAAATTACATTTAGTACACTCGAAAATTGCATAACTTAATTTTGAGGGCTGAAATTAATTTTGACATTTAATACTCTTAAAATTTATTTACTTTTTAATTTTTGCCAATTTTACAAATTATTAGAAAACAATTAAATAAACCTGAAACGCATTTCAAAATTGATAAACCTATTTTTTTATTATTAAATTTGAAATTAAAGAAACAAAATGAAAAAAAAAATAGTGAAAAATAAACAATATGGGTAAAGAAGCATATATATATAATAAAAAAATACTAGAGAGGTTTGTAATATTTTAACTAATATTTGTTAATATTTTAACAAAAGTTTGATATGATTATTAAAAAAATTGCTTATAGTAAATTAATTTTTAGATTAGTTATTAGGTGGAGTGATATTATGAAAAATATATTTAACTAGCAATATTTATTAAATATTTGTGTATATAATAGAAAACATAATTTCAAATTTGATTTAAAAAAATCAGGTTTATCTATTTTTTTTTCCTAATATTTCAAAAAATCAATAAAAAATGAAAAACAATTTTAGGGTATCAAATGTCAAATTTACTATGCAGTTATAGATGGTACTAAAATGTAGTTTATCTTATTCAATGGGATCATGTGAGTCGCATGTGACTCTTTATACACGATTTCTATAATTTTCTTTTTTTACAAAATTGAACTAAATTACAATGTTTTGAAATATAGTAAGTATCAAATATCAAAAATAAAGACAGCCCTTCAGCAAAATTATGCAACTACAGAGGGTACATAAATATAGATTTTCTAAAAAAATATAGAATTAATTACACTTTGATACCTTCGACTTTCATGTTACAATTTAGGCCCTCAACTTTTAGATTCAATAATTTAGGCGTTTTATTTTTCAATTTGTTGTAATTTGAATATTTTTTTATTACAAAATTTAATATCTAACGTGACTTATATAAAACTATAACAATTTTTAAACTAGAAATTATTAAGTGCAAAATATAAAAATTATTTTTAAAATTTTGCATTTGGTACCTTTTATTTCAAAAAAAAAAAAAAAATGGTTCAAGTCACCTACATAGTATTAAAATGTAGAAAGAGAAAAAGAGTGGAGTTTCGAGAACGAGAATCATATATTTTTTCATTTTTTTTTATCAAATTTTAAACTGAAAAATACTATAAATGCAAGTTTTTAATAATAATTTTAAAATTTTACACTCTGGCTAGCATTTTCTAATTCAAATTTTGATACAGTTTAATATTAGGTTGTTAAATCTTGTTAGTCAAAAATAAAAAAAGGACCAAATTTTAACAAATTCAAAAATTAAGGGCCTAAATTATTGAATCTATAAGTTAAAGGCTTAACATTAAAAAATCAAAAGTATTAAATTATAATTATTCAAAAATATAATAGTTTAGGATGGTAAAGTATAGTTAATCTAAAATATAAGAGCATCTCCAATAATACTATCCATTGGAGTCTATGTGTCAGATAAAATAGAAAGAGTTAATGTTTATGTGGCAGCTGTCTATTTTATAGACAGTGAATTTTTAAAATTATTCTTCAATAGATTCTGTTTATAATATTTCTAATTTATTTTATTATTTTTATTCTATATTTTCTGTTTTTCTTTTTAAAGATGAGAGAGAGAGAGAGTTTGCATTATGAAAGGAAAAGAGATGAGAGAGAAACTAATTACTGACTCATCATGTCTAACAGATCCTCTACAAGTAGAATGTAATATTGATAGTTTCTATTTTTTTTATGCCATATCAGCTTGACGAAGTTTTTCCACAGAACCATTGGAGATAAATTTTTTACTATTCTGTCTATTTATCTGATATGACAGAATTTTTTAGCAATTGATAGAACCATTGCAGATGCTTTAAAGGTTAATTTCATATGAGGTTTAGCCTAATCAAAATTTAGCTCTTTATGTTTTACGAATTTCATCTGGAGCCTCTGCCTGCCTGAGTTTGATTCCATTAGAATAAACAACTAAAGGTATAAAAATAACTGCATAATCTAAAAAATATTATAAAAATCTGATATACATTCGAAAATGTAACATACAATAAAGTATATTTAAAAAAATAATTAATATAATCAATTGTCTTTTAAAAAAATAGTCTGATAGAAACAAATTTTTTTTCTTGATAGGAGTTTTTTTTTTAAATTAAAAAAAAGCAGTGTTGAATTCTTTAGATTTTAATTATTGTGCTTTTTTATTTTAAAAACAGTGTTCTAATTCAAATACTTTCATTTTTAAAAATTATTACTGTTTTTTAAAACTCATTTGGTTATTACTTTCAAATTTTCATTTAGTTTTTTCTTATTCGTTAAAAAACATTTAATTAAAAAACTAAAAGATATTTCAGTTTTACTAAAGTATAAAACTAATTTAAACTTACATGGAAAGAAAATGACAAATTTAAAATAACAAATTAACCGCAGGAACTGCAATTGTATTTTAGCCAAATTTTAAAAGTTGAGGATGAATTCAATCCAAAATATAATGACCACACACCTTGACCGATTCCTGCAAACCTCCGAGCAATGACAGATTAATGCTTCTATCTGGTATAGGCTATCTAAACATCAATTCAACTCCAAATGTTATATACACCTAACAAATTTAAATCTTCAAATTAAAATTCGTACAAATTTGTATCGTGTTAAAATTTGTTAAATTTAAAAACCATTGAGCCCTTATCATTGTTTAATGCAAATTATTATAATTTTTTTTTGGTGATAAGAAAGTGGGGCATAATTAAATATTAGAATGTGGAGTTTGGGAATATAAAAAATTAGATATCTAAGCCCAAATATACAATAAAAGTATGCACTATCTTTCCCAACTATATATAATTAATTCAGACCTTCACATTATGTTTTGCTTGCACTTATCAGGAAAATTTGTTTATCTTAAAACCTCCATGAAACATTTAAAAAAGAAAAAGAAAAAATTAAAAAAAAGAAAGAAAGATGAATAGATGATACAATCAATTTTTTAGAATAGATTCAATGGAAGGTTTGGGATTATAAATTAGGTTCGCATGGCTGCAGTCCACATAAGGCTACAGTAGTACAAGTACAAGGAAGGTCAAATTGGCAAGTATTGTATCATCACTCTTGGTCTAGTCTTAAAAGCTAAAATATCACACTTAGAAAAGACTAATTCCTAACAAGCTTCCCTGGAAGGCTGGAACCAATGGCATTATCTTACTAAATCAGAAAATCCTTCTTCCTTAATTAATTTTTCCACCCATAACATTTCATATATTTGAAACATGCAAAAGTTCAATGAGACAAATGCTAATATTAGAAACCCCATGTTGTGGCACTTTGTATTATTTGATCATATCTCACTTGAAAATAAACAATTCAATTAACCCCACTAAACCTCTAAGGCGCGTTAGCCACAAATTTATATTGGATATTCAGCAATTTAGAAATCCCCCAGAATAAAACAGTTTATCAAAACCAAAGAAAACAAAATTTGTTTGGTTTTTTTTTTTCTTGGAAAATGAAAGAGAATATTTTTTTTTTATTAAAATAGATGGACTAGAATTGGATAGCAAGCCCAATAAATGAATACGAGGGTTAATTTGGAGAGTTGCTTAATTGCACGCATTATACGGTAAGTACGAGTAGAGGAAAGTTCTAAATATCTTATAAGTTTTTGAAGTACCATTTTTGGTGATTAGAGTACAATTGGCTTTGGAGAAACGTCTGCGCTTAATTTGTTTCTGAAATAAAGAAAGATGGAAAAGAAACTAGTGCTTTTTTCTTTTTTGATAAAAGAAAAGAAACTAGTGCTCTAGATAAAGCCAATGACAAATGGGCATGACATTAGTGGCTAGAGAGGTGGCTATAAATGGACCCAGTATCCAAAGCCGAAGGAGCAAAAGCATGTGAGAACATCTAATAAGCTCGATTTAGGGGACACTAAAAGACTCTACCCCAACCACATATACTTTATGTGGTGCTTAATGGCTAATTAAGCTGTCTTCAACCATTAAAATCTATGAAAAACCTTACGATATTTATTGGTTAATGGTAGCTCTTCCTTTGCAATCTCAAACTTCTGTCTCATAGCTGCCACGTTATCCTGGCTTAAATGATAGTGCACGTGTAGTCTGTAACTCTAATATATCAGCTCTAAAATATTATGCAGATTTGCTTTTTCAATTAACATTAAAAATATAACTGAAAACAAATGAACTCATAGATCAAATATTAAAAGGGAATTCCCCAAAATATGTGTGTATATATATATATATTAAGAGGGAATTATTTGTTTTTTAATTATTAATTACTTTGCAAAGAAAAAAATTGGTGGGTAGTAAGTAATATATTGAATAATTAAGTGTCCCTTTTAAATACAAACCTAGATGACAACGATCTCTATCCTCTCAATTACTGGATTTAATCATATCTAAAATCTTCCTTCCTAATTTATCAAAAAGTATATATATTGAATGAAGTATTGATAAATTATCTTTTAAATATTGTAATGTAAAAAGTAAAATAGTTACATTATGTATAGGTATCAGTGCAAAAAAATAGATTATGTGTAGGTAAAAATATATTGAAAAGATAATAAAGGTAAATGATTTTTACATGTTCAAAAACATGAAATAATTTAATTTCCATTTATAATGCTAAACATATCAAATAATGAATCAAAATGTTTACCAAGTTGATTTATAGTTAGTTATCATCTTGCCATATCATTTTGGTAAACATCTTTATGACTTTCTTAGTACCTCTAATACTACTCTATGAGAAATTACCAGTTTGTCTTTATCTCTATTTCTTCCCTCCCTTTTTTTTTTTGCGTTAAATCGAGAGTAGAATAACAAATTATATATGTTATATATATTAACAAAATTATACATTTCAATTTGCTTGTGATATTCATCTGCTTTTTGGGTCCTTACTCAAACAATTTTTCTAACGATATCCCAAAACTCAAGTAAAGGATTTGAGTACACATTGGATAGGCACATGAATATTTGAATAATTAGAGGCCAGGATTCTTTAGCAAAATAAAATAAAATTAGAGGCCAGGATTCTTCAACAGTCCCATGTACTATTATGTTGGCACATGCACTTAAAATTAGGCCATCTCACCAAAATAAAAATAAAAATATTAACAGGATCATTTTTAGATCTTATCATCTAAACTTGTGAGGACCCCATAACAGAGTTGATCTGGATATAAGTTAAATTCGGATCTCACCTACAACGGGTTTTATCATCATTCCATTAAAAGTAATTAATTCCAACCCAATCCAATTCTATGTGCAAGTGAACCCATTTACCAAAAAAAAAGAAAAAAAAAGTGCGAAGTGAACCCACTTAATTTATACACCACATTTTTATCTTTATTTTTAAAAGAAGAAAAGAAAAAGAAAAAAAAAAAATCATTGTTTCACATTTTTTTTTTTATAAAAAAAAAAATCTACTCATAACAGGGTCATAGGCTCAGAAAATATTTAGCGAGTGGGTTTCATATATTCTTTTTACGAGCTAGGGAGCTTCGCATTTAAATAAAAGGTGATAGAAATAGAACTATTTAATTTAAATTTATATGGGTTTCACAATCTAAATGCTCCCACTATAGCTACCTAAGCTAGTATCAAAACGGAAAAAGAATAAAGCCCCGTTTTAAGACGTGTTGCCGGTAAAAGAGAAGGATGGCTTGAGAGGTGAAAGATCAGAGGAGATGAGAGGCCAATGACATTTAAAATGCGTTACCCATCTTGATTTAATGCAAGATTTCATTAAGAGTAGAGTGAGTAATTCACCTGCTTCTGAGTAAAATTTTCAGTTTTGGAAAACAGACTCATCTTTTCACACGGCCCCATGTGTCGGCATCTAATTAAAAAAAAAAAAAAAAAATGTATTTGGAAAAGGCCTCAATGGCCTTGGCATTTAGCTATCCTCTGAACGCTTTGAACTTCAATAAAGCATATACAAGGCCAACAAGACATATTTGAAGATTTGATCTTCAATAAAGCATATATATTAAGAGGCAAACACGATAAAATTTGACCATGGCTCATGCAGAATATGATGGTAACATTAGCCAGCTCTGTTTACATCTAAAAAGTATAGGTAAGGTAGCAAATTATACAAACCAGCATTACATAAAAGTCTAGCCAAACGTTCAGATATTACAACATTCACTTAATTAAAGAAAATTATCCTCCCCAGAATCGACAATGCCTAGAGGCAGAACACGAAAACCCTTCATTGCCTCACGCCTGTATAGAAAGGGAATAAAAAATGTCAGAAAACAGCCATTTCAGAAACTAAAATTTTGTATACAACACAACCAAAATGCATAGATCTTGTAGTGCTTTTGAAACAGAATGTAGGAGCTATAAGAATTACTTTTCGTGAACTTGCCTTGCTAGCAATGTTGTTTGAAAGCCAGTCCAGGCCCTCGTACAGGCCCTCTCCAGAGGTTGCACATGTGCTTTGGATGTACCTGAAAAGAAAAATCATGTAACATCAGCGAGAGTTGAGGCTATGATTCTCTATCTTGCATATTTATGATGTCTAAATTCAATTTTATCCTAAATCTTTGCAAGAGATTCAAGAACAACCCATTTCAAAAAAATTCTGATTAAGTTAGATCCAACTAAAGTTTGGAAGCACAAAAGATTTTGACCCTTTCCGGTTCCTGCTAACAGAGAATAGTTGTAAAGAGGACCCATCACAAACTGTGACACAGACGTGTGATTGTGTCCTTTAAGTCCCATAAGTTGGCTAGTACGCATATATTACAAAGTAAGATACCTGAAAATTCATGGTTCTACCAGATTAAAAAAACGAAGCAAAAATTGCATTGTTAAAATCAGAATACAATTTACCAGTGGCGTTGACGAAGAGAATGGAGACCAAGCTTGTCAGTTATTTCAGCAGCATTCATCGCATTAGGAAGATCTTGTTTGTTGGCAAATACAAGCAAAACAGCATCTCTCAGTTCATCCTGGTAAGTGTAAACAATATTCATTCAAGAAAGTGGAAATGATAATGTGCAGCTCCAAGAAAGTATCAAGTAAATAGAAAGTGTAATATCATAATATTTCAGCAGTAAACATAAAATCACAGGACATAATCTCAGCCATCTTCACTTAATTAAAGATGTCATAAAATATTGAAAAAGGAAAATATATTCATGGCATAAGCAGCCAGAGTGGACATAAAAAGACATAAGAAGTAGCTACCTCATTCAACATCCTGTGCAACTCATCTCTTGCCTCAACAACTCGATCCCTGTCATTGCTGTCAACCACAAAAATAAGACCTTGAGTGTTCTGGAAGTAGTGCCTCCACAGTGGACGGATCTGTATGAAAAGGAAACTCAGTAACTGACAATCTGTATGTGGATCTTGAGAAAAAATGTATACAAGAAAAAACAGATCTTGAGATAAGCTCCAATTTAATTATTTTACAGAACAGATGATATGAAATGCTAATATATGCACGGCATCTACCATTTGTACAATTGCTGATATCAAATGCTATCTGGCACCGTCATGAATAGTCATGAACATACGAGATATTTCAATATCAAAGGAAATAAATTTGAGATATATATAATTCCCATCCATTATTATGTGTCCATATTTGCTAAAACAGGCATGATAGATCCTATACAAAATAAGATAGACTTAACAATGAAAAGCAGCTCACTGTGACATCTCCATATAAACACCAAGACAATGACAAATCTCAAATTGTGCAGATTAGTAAAAAAAATCTCAAATTGTGCTTTGGCAAGAACATGCCAAAACTTGCATCTTAAAATCAAAAAGCCAAATTTTTCCATGTATGTAACTGTCACTTTTCCATCTACCAAAATGAAAAACAATCCATACTACAGTAGCTGCATATGAATCTGTGAAATTAACAAATTTTGTCTAAGCACCAAAACCGTGTCTGTATTTGAAACAAATAAAGAACATCAAGATCCAGAAGGTCGAAGATAGAGACTTCAAGATATACAATGTAATAGAAAAATCATTTTCACATAGAGTGAGAAAGAGAGTGAGTTATATGTACTTTGTCCTGACCACCAACATCCCAAACAGTGAAGCTGATATTTTTGTACTCCACAGTCTCAACGTTAAATCCTGCAAAGAACAATGCCCACACAAATTAAATGACAGGCAATCGGACTTTGATAAGAAGTTGTAAAAGCATTGGCATAAATCATCACGAAAGCTATGCTTAAAAGAAGAAATGATAAAGTAAGCCTCAGTCTCAACGTTAAATCCTGCAAAGAACAATGCCCACACAAATTAAATGACAGGCAATCGGACTTTGATAAGAAGTTGTAAAAGCATTGGCATAAATCATCACGAAAGCTATGCTTAAAAGAAGAAATGATAAAGTAAGCCTATTCTGTTACATACTATTCGCTATTTCAACAATTAGAACATAGGAAGAGCATTTTCATGCATTGTTATACATTCTACGCAAACATAACTAGCAATAAGGGAGCAGAATTTGAAAGGCTTCCAATGAATATAAAAATCAATCATTAATTAATAATAATTTACAATACATATGAAAATTAGTATAAAGAATTACTTAGGTTTAAGGATGTGTTTACCGATGGTTGGGATGGTGGTTACGATTTCTCCGAGCTTGAGCTTGTATAAGATGGTGGTCTTACCAGCGGCATCCAGACCCACCATCAGAATTCGCATCTCTCTCTTGGCAAAAAGCCTGCTGAAGAGCTTCGTGAAGGTAAGCCCCATTTCTAAATTTTCAGGGATCTAGCGGGCTATGAATTACTTGAACACTGTGACATAAAGACACAAAACATAAATAAGCACGCATGGAAATCACAGGCCAAAATATGTAACAAAAGAGAGATGGGGGGAATCCATAGGAAATTTTAAGTGTAAGGGTAGAGTTGGAGTTACGGAATCTGCACGGAGAAATCAGAGCTCGATCATGAAGGCATAATTACTAGTGAAATTTTAAAAAGAAAAGAAAAATAAATAAATAAATAAATAACCTAAACCTTTTACGATCGCATAAACAGATCACATTAATCAGTTATCAACTTGAAAACATAACAGTAGCAATCAATCATACTAGCAGACGCGTAATAGAAACTTCAATCAGATAAAGTTTGGCTAAAATTCGGCAGCTGAAATGAATTCATAACTTCGAAGTGGAAAATCGAATTTCAAATAAAATCTAAATGAACCTAAATTAAATACAAATGGAAAACAGACCGAACCAGAAAAATATAAACTAAAATCGAAAATAGAGAGATCAAGAACAGCGAAATTTATTCGAAAAACAATAGAAACAAATTATACGCGAAAACCAAAGTTTAGGGAAATCAAGGGGTAGAAATCCAAGGAGAGGTGATGATGATTTAGATGAATTGACGGGCCAAGAAAAGATTTGGAAGTTGGAATCGAAGACAGAAAGAAGAAAAAAAACAAAACCATACCTCTAGTCTCAGGCTCTCAGCTATTGATGGAGGGCTTGGAGATGAAGGAAAGGAAGGATCTAAACTGCAAGAGGAAGAGCGACGACCAGTCGCGATTTCTTTTCAAGTGGACACGTCAGAATCTTATCGCGGTAAACAACGGATTCTTCGCTGTAAGTCGATGAAATTAGGAAACGGCGCCGTTGCATGATAAATGCAGCCATGGAATCAGAACCGTGAATTTCTTTTTTGGTTTCCAATCACAGCCGTTGAATTTATGGAAACTAGTTTTTGGATTTTCCTTCTATATGTTACTATGTTAATATATATGAAATAAAATTAAGAACCACTTTTAATAAAAATAAATAAATAAATAAGTAAGAACCACTTTTAATTTTTTTTTTTGCCTTTTTTATATTTAAATGGAATTTACCATTTTTTAATTCAAATGACATAATCAAAATCCGAAAATATTAAAACTTTTTTTCCCTCAAACCATTTTAGCCGACTGTCACACTTCCACCTGCAATTCATTTTAGACCACCATTCAGCATTCACGATTGTTTGATATTGTATTATTTGAGGGAATCACAATTAATTTTTAGTAATATAAAACTATGATATACACATATCATTGCCAAAACAAAAAATATGATACGCACATATATAATATTTTTGGCTTAAGGTTTCACTTTAATTTCAATCCACGGGCCATTTTTGTAAACAAAGATAGAAGGAAATAAATCAAGGATAAAAAATATGTTTGAAATTTAGGGTTTAAAAGATCTAACAAAAGTTTACACGCTACGTTAATACGATACAAATCTATACTAAATTTTAAAAGTTTAAATTTAAATATAATATGTTAGGTTCATAATAAATAAATCCATTAAAATTTATTACGTTAACAAGTTGTGAACGATTTCACCTATACTACTCGTTTAATCTGTTAAAAAAATAATATTTTGATAATTTTATATATATATATATATTTTTACTATAAATATATGATATTTATAAAAGTTTTAGAGTGAAAAAAAATATTTCTTCAATACTTTTATTTTTATTTTACCTTTGATCTATCACACAAAATAATTTACGTTAGAGTCGAGTTCTTCATTTTCTTTTTGTCCAAAGTTTATAAAAGTATATGCATAGAATTTATTTTTATTTTTGTTCTTATTATTTATTTAATTTTATACTATCTTTTTAACATTTATTTTTGTAATTATATTTATTTTTATTATTTTTTATTCTAAACTATTAATCAAGTATAATTTTGTATTGATTGTGTCTATTTAAATATTCTTGTTATAATTTTTACTTTTAAAAAAAAAAAATTGAAAGTAAACTTATTAATTTCAAGTGTTAATAAATTCAGTAATAGTCAAATTTGTTACTCTATAATTTAATAAATTTATATATTTTAACACAAAAATTTAAAAATTAAAATTAAATAAAAAAAATTTAACTAGAACACGACAACTTGTCAGCTTTAAATATAACCATCTGTTAAATGAAAATTAAGAAATAAGTAAAAGACAAATCTGTGGAATAACTAAAATTTTGCAAGGTCTATGGATGAAATTGAATTCATCACAAAATAATGATAATTGCAATGATACCGCTGCAAGTCGGAGCCACCGGATTATCATTAACAAGTTAACAACTATACGCGATCGTTGTAGGCCATTTTCGTGGCCATGGCTTGTGCGGCTAGGCTCCACCCTCTTCTTCCTTTGCAAGCTCTCTATCTCCCTCTGAGTCGCCGGTCGATTTTTCCGGCCGAATGCCTCCATCGCAGTCGTTTATCCTCAACCGGCCGGCTGTTCTCCTCCATGAACGTGTCGAAACCTCCATTTACAGCGGTCCTTGCGCAGGCCAAGCGAGGCTTTTCTGTCAACGACGATGAAGTAGCTTCTCGTAAGTCTTTTGCAAACCTCGAAATATTACCAAAAAAAAATAATTGTTTTGATTAGACCAGTTTATAAATGCTAAAATTACCAATCGTCTTTGGATTTCAACCACTCGTTTCACTGAGTTTTGTTTACATTTTGGTTTAAACTTCGCTTATGTTTCTGATAATACAACATGGGAAGCTCTGATTTTGTGGTCAAACTTCAATGTTTTTTTGAAGATGATGATCTTCGATATGAGGCACCGCTCAGAATCGTGGAATATCCAGACCCAATACTGAGAGCGAAAAACAAGCGGATAGAGTCTTTCGATGACAATCTAAAGAAGTTAGTCGGTGAGATGTTCGATATAATGTACAAGTAAGTTTCATAAATGGCTCATTATTGCTGCTAATTAATGCCTTAGGTGGTTAGCTAATTGCCGAACAGAACAGAAAGATAACAAATGAATCTATGCAAAAATATTGCCCTTTAAGTTTCTTATTAGGCTTCAATTGAAATTTTTTTGCATTTATATATTGCAGTTGTTTAAAAAAATTCTGTGGGCAAAGCCTTTTTTTTCCCTAGTTACTGCTTATGTAGAGTCCTTGCTATCTACAGGAATGTGAACAATACTTGTTGACTTCCTTGTCCACAGAACCGATGGTATTGGGCTCTCGGCACCCCAAGTAGGAATTAATGTTCAACTTATGGTCTTTAACCCCGTTGGCGAACGTGGTGAAGGAGAGGAAATTGTTCTTGTAAATCCAAGAGTTAACAAATATTCAAAGAAAATAGTGCTCTTTAATGAAGGTTGCTTATCTTTCCCAGGGATTTATGCTGATGTAGAGGTACTTATTATTGGTTACTCTTTTCTCTGTACTATATTATTTCAAATTGAATTTACATGCTTAACTGGATTCTGAACGACTGAATTTGCAAGAAAAACAAAATTTATACACCTTCAATATGGTTTGGTGTCTTGTCTTGTTCATTGAATACAATTCTCACAAACTTGCTAAATTTGGTATTTTCCTCCTTTCGGCTTGTTTCCTGATTTCCTGTTTGGTCAGGGTAAAAAACTTATTATTGAGTTCATCCATAACAGCTAAACTGCATCTATTTATTTCATTATGTTGGGGCTGTTTATTACATTTGGAAATGTAATGCCACCTAATCCGGTTTTCGGATTTGCAGGTTATTTTGTTTGTTCTATATTATCTCTCGACTGAATATGCATCTATCATTTTTCTGTTTGCAGAGACCAGAAACTGTAAAGATTGATGCACGAGATCTGAACGGTGCAAGGTTTACAGTCAGCTTGTCAGGTCTTCCTGCACGGGTTTTCCAGCATGAATTCGATCATTTGCAGGTCTTTTATTCAGCTTTGATTCAATCTATTTAAAAGAAAGTCAAACATGCTTTTAGAACAGGCTCAAAATGGATGACTGTGAGATGAGCATACCATCATATCACTTAGTAAACTTGAAGCTTTACAGAGAAGCAGTTACTAACTTGGTTGTACAAAAATGACCTACTGTGAAATAAGCTGACCCAACATGGCACTTTGTATAGTTAAAGCTTTACCAAGATCCAATTACTGACCTACATGTGAAATGGTTTTGGAACCCTTGTCACTAAAACATTGTGTCCATGGGAGGAAAATTTACAAAGTATGCATGCCAAAATCAGTCAACAGCATTCCTTCTCATGTTCTCCTTTTCTCTAAAAAAATAATGATATTACATGTTAACGTATCATGAAAGAAATTTGGGGGAAGCTTAAAGAGCATAATATTATGTATTTTTAGAGCAAATAATTCATATCATGTATGGTCCAGTTTTCCCCCAAGTTCAATTTTCTTAAATAGCTATTTATATGCAGGGTGTACTGTTCTTCGATAGAATGAGTGATGAAGTTCTCGACACTATTCGTACAAAGCTACAGGTGAGTAACATACCAATAGCTGTCACATTTTCTGATGCCACAAATATTTTGTCCTTTTCCATGCTAGAGTTTTCCTATCCCTAGTGATTTGTTTAGCGGACTTTTTTCTTTTTGTTGGAGACTGTCTTCAGATAGAGGTGAATAAGCATTGAGCTATCTGCTAATTTTCTAATCTCCTTCTAAGGCTCTGGATCTCCAGAGCCTTCAAAAACTTGTACTTTTCTATAATTAGGCATGTGTTTATTGCTTATCCCTTAGTTATTACTTATCAAAGAACTTTCTTCTGTTTATGAATTATAATTATCCTCCTTGTGCAGAGGTTTCTTTCAATTTATAGGTGTAAAAACTTAAAAATTATTTTTTTAGAAAATTGTTTAACTTGATTTTGGTTGTCTTTGCAATGGACAATGATACTAATGCTCTTGCTTGTCTAATGATGACAGGCCTTAGAAAAGAAGTATGAGGATAAGACAGGATTTCCTAGTCCTGAAAGGATTGAAACCCGCCAAAAGATGAAGGTTGCTGTTGGTTTTGGAAAGCCACGATGATATGTGGCTTGACGTGAACATCAGGCTTTCCATATAAATTGAAGCAATTTATATTGGTTGCTTGCTTGCTTAATTACAAAGGTTAGCTGAATGCTGGCTTGATGTTGAACTTGTTACTTACGCAAACCTCCTTACTTTAAGAACAGGTTTGGACACATTAAAAATGGAATTTGTTAGGTGAAGAAGATTATATTTACAAGTTGTCAGTGCTAGAGAATTGTCAACCTACTTATTCTATATGGGAATGTACAAGAATCTGTAAATTGTATATGCGGATGTCAAAGGAAGCTTTGTTCAAAGAGTCCAAAAGATGGAATTAGATTCTAATTTCCTATTTGTGCTTGTTGGCAAACAAAATTATAGTTTGTCAGTTTCCAATAGCTTCTGTCTCCCATATTTCAACTAATCTATGGTTATTTTATTTTATTTTATAACTAATCTATGTTTGTTGATGCCCATTATACTCCAATATGACACTAAAATATTAAGCTATGGAGATCCCTAATTGCTATAGCAATCACTGTGGCTAGTTTAATGTTAAAGCCAAATGCTTGATTCTGAGCCTGCCATTTTCTTCTCTACCCTATGTGTAAATGCTCTTATTTGTTTCTCTTCTTTTCTTTTGGTTTTCTGAATACTGCAGCTGATCGATACACATAGCATAACTGTATTCCTCAATTTTGCTACATGGGTAATATTTATATAGTTAAAACAAGTAATTTTTATATTAGTATTCTTAGAAATTCCCTATCCTCCACATTGAGGTCTGAAAAACCAGAGCATTCCTATTGAATATGTATTTCCTAATTCCCTAGCTAGGCTAATCGAGCTTAGCAGGAATCAGCTTTAGAGTACCGATTTGCGCTGCCGCTTGATGGTTTGCCAGTCTTCAAGCAGTCAATTGGAGGGACAGTGCTTGTTTTGAGTTCTCCATATGCCTCCCAACAGAAAGGGTCATACGGATGGTTGCCTTCTTCAACATATTTTAGCTGAATGGTATTCAGAGTCACACCAGTACATGGTAAGCTGTCGCTGCATGCAAAATGCACTGGTTTCTCAGTGTATGTTCCTTGAATATTCATGTAGTTTATGCCTGAAACTGCCACAGCAGAGGTTTTGTTTCCACATGAACTGCCACCGTTGCAGTAGAATTGGTCGATCATTATGGCTGTTTTTACTTCAGAAACCTGAATGTTTGAGAACATGACATTTTGCACTGATCCTGACCCTCCCTGCGATATATGGATCAAATCGGACGATCAGATCAAAGTGTTAGTTTTAATGGGGTCTATCTAAATTAAACAGACTTTAGATATACCTGCCATGTCTTAATTCGTACTCCAGTGAGTGTGTTTTGAACTTTGATATCTCGAACGGTGACGTTTGAAACGCAAGCTTTGGTGTTATCCTTCCCTAGGCCTCCAATGCTAATTCCATGTCCCGGTCCACAGTTCACATTGTGAATGTATACGTTTGAGCATCCAGTTTGTATGGATATACAGTCATCTCCTGTAGAACATTATAATTAGGACATTTACTAAAGAAATAGTTTTTTTTTTTTTTTCTCTAAATATATATAATTTATATTATGAATTACCACATGCAAGATTACTGCTGAAAATGGTCACGTCTTGGGAGTTCTGCAGGTGGATCCCATCGGTGTTGGGGCTGTCGCCAGGGGACGAAACACCTACGCTTGAAACCTGAACATCTGTGCAGTCGTCAAATTTGAGGTGGGTCTGAGGGCTGTTTTGAATTGTAATTCCTGTCACTGTCACTCCAGTACTTCCGTAGAACCTCACAGCCTGTGTATCCAAAATTACAAATTCAATCACTTCAAAATAAAATAAAGAAAAAGGGGGATTAATTAAGATAATTTAATAATATTAGACATAATTTAATTACCGTTGGTTTGGTGCCTGGCATTTTTGTACTGTCGTTTTCTATGCTGTCATCTGAAGGATTGTATGTGGGTAAATCATTCCACCAAACAGAGCCTTGTCCGTCAATGATACCTTTACCTTTCACTGTGATTCTTTGAAGCTTTGAGAATTCAATCCACTGTAAAATACCTGACACCCAAGCACCAGAGCTAGCTGGAGCTATGATTTTGCCATCCAACTGCCTCATTAATTTCCCACAAATTTAATTAGTACTGACCAAATACGTATTAAAATAAATAAAAACTCATTCTAATACGTATTAGTAGTGTGTGTGTGTGTGTGAAAAATGTGCATGCATGTTTCACCTGGAATATTATGTCGGTTTGACAATTAGGCCCAGAGAAAGAGATTGGTTTGATAAGGAACACAGACCCTGATGGAATAACTACCGTTGACGCCTGCACTTTGCAAGCTGCTGCCCAAGCTGCTTCAAATGCCTGCCGTAGATTATTTAATCCATCAGTTTCTACGGTGTAGATGATGATGATAATGATAATGATCGGTCATATTAATACATATTAACAATACAAAGACAGTAATAAACATATACATGATAATGATGTCTATAAGACTAAACTGTGGTCTTTGGTTTTGTACATGTAGTCTTGGTCTTCAATATTCGCTATTTCTCCAATCGGAGGAACGTGTAAATTAATTATAATTAAGTTGCTTAATTTGAAATTTTTTAATATATATATATATATATTCTTTACATTGACTATAACCTCCTTTGATCATGTGGGAATTTTGTGCTTTGTTTTGTGATTTGTCTGCAAAACATTATTTTCGTCATCCTGCAGTGTCGTTGACTTACTGCTGCTCACGTTCGCAATAGAAGCAATAACAGAAAATGGGTTTAAAGATATGCATTTCCTCTTAGGGAGAACTCTTAGTCTCCCAAGTCCTTCCTAAAATGCATCCGAGAGTTATAAATGGTTTGAGTCTTGGTATGTTCTGTTATTGTTTCAAATTGTCTAATAACTCAATGCCGTGTGACACAGAGTTTATGGCATGATGTCTATATAATACTAGCAGAAGACATCTTTTTTTATTCATAATATATATATATATATATATATATATATCCTACCTAAAATGTTCTGTACACGTTTATATACATAACAATAACTGAACAAAACATGGGTTAGGCAGAAGAAGATACTGCTTGCATGCATATAATTGAGTTTACTTCTTAGTTTTAATATTCAACTATTAAAACTGACATTTTTGACTTTTGAGTATTTAACATGCTATCAAATTCAAAGCTGTAGTTTTCTGTCTGATTATCAAAATTTTTACCTTAAGTAAGAAATATATATGCATCAATAAACATGACAACAATTATAATTTTGTTTTTTAGAAAAAAAATTAACATGACAATAATTATACAAAGTAAGAAGGAAACAATTTATATAAAAGCACTAGTGCATGCATTCAAAAATATATTTTTTGATGAATGCCATCGCCCTAGCTTATGTTAGACACCTCATGCTGATTTTATGTAATTCATGGTATATACATGTGATCAGGCCAGAGATAAAAAAAAAATTATATGCNTATATATATATATTTAATATATAGTTACTCGTACATGATTTGATTTTAAAAATCAAGTCTTAAATCTATCACTTATAACTGAAAGGTAAAATCCTGTCCAAATGTAAAAAATCAAAAGTTAGTATTTAAAATTTAATTTTAAAAACATTTGGTTGTGGTAACCTAAATGTCAATAATATAATATATAGCATATAAATGATGAAGAGAAGATGTTAATTATTAACTAGGAAATAACCTTTGTATCATCGGCATGTCCATCACCTTTGGCACCATAGTTCAATACATTGAAAATGGCGGAGTTGCCACCATCTTTTTGTGCTGTAATGTAATTGCCTTCCTTAAACTTTGAGACTCCGCGGATATTGCCTGCTAACGTTTCTTTCCTAATTGGTGCAACTTTGCTTGGCCTCAAGTTCTGCTTGCCTTTTCTTGCATCGCAAGTTTTCAAGCATGAAGGCCAAACTAGTAAAGCCATAACAACCATGAATGAGAGGCTTTTTAGTCTTGACTTAATCATCATCTTCCTATGCATGGAAAGGAAAAGAGATAAGAGAGAGAAAGATGAGAGATTATTTAGACAGTGAAAGAGAGAGAGAGAGAGAGAGCTGTTTTTCCTTTTATGGCTGAGAAGAGGGATAGGAGGGACAATATATATAGGCAGTCTTATTGGGTATTGTACTGTACACACATGAGCTATACAGTTTAATAACGACAATGCCGCCGTATATCTTAATTTTCAATGTTTTGACTCTTTTCGTTTTTTATGATTAATTTATTAATTTTTTTGGTAAAAATGATTAATTTATTAATTGGTTGTATATCTATCGTGTCTTTTTAATTAATTCAGCACAAATTACTCACATGACATTCCTTATGAGTTTACTTGAATAATTACAATATATAACAAGATGAAACTTGGACGATTTGCCAACTAAAAAATTGATACGATATATATACGCTAATGTCAGAGTTCACATCAAACATGAATTACCCCCTGTGAAGGCAATCTTAAATTCTTAATTATTTATTTTATATATATATTATATCTAGCTAATTTGAAGACGTGGAGGGGTGGGGTTTTGGCAATATTGTCTCAAATACATATATATTGTACCATGTCTTTTTCTTTTTCTTTTAGTTTATTAATTATTGTGTGTTAGAAAAAAAATTAATTATGCGCCATCTCTGCTCCAAAACCTCACGCGAATATAATACACAACTAAAGACTTCATCACTCCATTATTGAAGAAAGCAGATAAGTATTCAATTAAAATAAAGGTAATTATTAATTTATTGATAATATATTATCTCTTAAACCCCAAAATTACAAAATAAAGAAAATGCACGTGATTCTCCTAAAATAAATATCTATATTTAATTTTTTTTCTAATAATCAGTATTAATTCACACTTATTTTTCTTCGATTAATTTCAACTGCAGCTATATTTAAAATTGAGTCTAACTCAAATTTAACTTTTAAAATTTTTAACAAAATATCTACAATATCCGTTGATAAAAAATATGCTTCAAAATAAAATAATAATAATAATTACATATTACAGCAAAGACTATAGATTTATTATAAAAAAATTAAAAAATTTAATTTAATTTAATTTAAATTTTAAAGTCTACAATTAAAATTAATTATTTTACAGTAAAAATGTCTAACTTATCCTTCTTCAACTAAAAATTGAAGAACATATATTTGCCACACCATAAACATATATACATGGTTAATCAGGAACTCCGGTTGGCATATTTGTAGATAATCTTGAACCAAGTGTCATGCTTATATATATATAACACTATAGAGTAATTGCAGGGTCTAATAATATTAATTCCTTCCAAATTCAACAAAGCCTATATTAATCATGCAGCCCAATACTCAGACGTGACATCATCTATACTTCCTACAATTTGTCACATCGAGTACTCTCAAGTCTTAAAGTAATTTCGAGAGTCCTAGAAAGAAAGAGAAAAACTATATAGCTAGCACTGTTACTAGTCTGTGGGATCCAAATTCCTACGTCAAAGTTTACTTTGATCAAAGCCAACAAAGCCGGCAAAGGATATGGTGGATTATTATTGAATATAAATTTCTCAATGGAAATGGTAGAAAACGGAGAAGGCTTTAATGGTGTATATATATGGGATAGAAAAGCCTTTTTCCTTTAATTGAGTAGCTAAAAATAGTCAAACCCAGTACTGAAAGTGACAGTTACATGTGATCGGAATTTGGTTATCATTGATTAATAAAAGAAACCGTTTTATCAATAATTCTCCCAGATATCATGCCACCCTTTTGGGGATTGACTCTATATGGTAGGAAAAAGAGAGAAGCAATATATTTATATATATGTATTTATATTTTTTCTAGCCTTCTATATAGGGGCATGAAGATCGACTACATCTAAAGGCCAAGACCAAGTTTTTGGGTCTACCATATCAAAATCTAATGCAGGTTGCAGAAAATAAGGGTTTGAATTTTTAATCAATCAAATTTCATGCTGCCGTAATTATTGGGTTCTGATAATATAATTCCGAATTGGAAGTGTTATATATTGGATCTTTTATTTCGGGACAAATTTTTATCTGCAACATTTCCTATTACATGATCGGAAGAATATTGGATAAAAAATTATTCATAGGAGATTCATTATATATATATATATATATAGTTTTTTGTATACTCAGTTGTGGCCCGATAGACTAAAATGGCAGCAGACAAATGAAAAAGATAAACCAGAGAAAGACACAATGTTTGAAAATGAAATACCCAATATTGCAAATCATATAGAAAACACCCTGATAGCGCCATGTTGCAAGCACTCGCATGACTTTAGGGTTATTAATTTTTGTTTCTTTCATTGGCTGTATATTATGATTAGATTAGGATGTTATTTAGCCGTATTTTACAAGAAAAGCTGAGATTATATGAATCCAGTGAAGTCATGCTTTGATCATCTTCGAGTTCATAGGTTTGTAACAAGTTCAATGTTTCTTCCTTTTGCTTCTAGCTAACTTCAAGTATATATACTGTTGAGCATGTGACCATTTTGAATTTTAATTATTTCGCACCTTGACAATAAATTATATATGCAACATTAATGTATAGGTTCTTGCATATATACATACAAATCATAAAAGTATAAGTATTTGATGTATAATTGTTTGACAATCCAATTGACAATGAATCATATGAAAAGTATTATTTGTTCATTTTCCATTTTTTTTCAAGTCTAAATGCACTTTAGTATTTTCTAAAATTGAATTTGTTCACAAAAATGTATTTACAACTAATTTGTTCAATTAGTACTCTGTAATTTGAAAAAAGTTGCATTTTTATATAATTTAGTTAAAATTGATAAATTCCGTCAACTTAAAAGTTATGTGCTATTCTCAAAATTGGTTTCTGCATTTTTAATTGTATTAAAAACTAAAAAAAAAATTAAAAAATAGAAAGAAAAGCTATAATGAATTTTAAATTTTCTTTCATATTTTTAACTTTTAAGCTGACTGAATTTGTCAATTTTAACTAAATTAGACAAATGTGCAATTTTTTTTCAAATTAGAAAGTATCAATTGTACAAATTAATTGCAGATACCCATTTGTAAACAAATTGTATTTTAAAATATACTAAAATACATTAAAATTCTTTTTTTTTTATAAATATTTTTCATGATTAATGTAGTTGTTTGCCAGCCACTAATATATTGTCACATCATTTGGTGAACAAATTTAATGATTCTAACATTACCCATATAAGCAAGGGAAGTCACATTGCGGCATGAGGGGGTTATGCCTCCGCCTCTTGCAATGCACTATTATTTGTTGCCCTCTAACTTTAGGGATATGTAATAATTTGTTTTTTAATTTTTAAAATTAGCGATCATGCCATTTTTAGTTCTAAACGTTACTATAGTACCTTATACTATTATTAATCGTTAAATAATATTTTTTTCCCACGTGCTCTCACGTGCAACACCAATATGTGTAGTTTTCATCTTGTTCGCTTTATTTTTTTCTTTAAAAAATTTGAAAAAGAAAGGGAAGAGTATAAGATTTTAAAAAACTAGAAAAAAAAATCTAAAAATATTTATGTATAAACGGTTATCTAGTCTTATCCTTGTAAGGAAGTTACTATACATCCATTACTATATTTTATGTCTAATTCTTATTAATAGGGATCAGTCTCGAAAATCATTTATACATGACAAAATTTTTAGATTTTTTTTTTCTANAAAGGTACTTAAGTAATATTTATAGTTAATATGGAATATAATCGTCAATTTTAAGAGTTAAAAATATATTTTTATACATTCCAAAAATAAATTGGCAATAATGGAAATAAGCCATTTTATTTGATAATTTTATTGATCATTTATCTTACTTGGCCCCATGCGTAAAAGTTAATGATTAATGTATGTATGTGTGTATTCTCCCTCTGTTGTCACCGTACAATCTACAATAAAATGACTATAAACAAATAAAAATGGTTTTTGTCGTAGTTCTGGTTTCATAATTTTAGATTTTACATTTTTAATTGCTTCTGCATGCGGAAACCTTGGAAGCCGATTTTAATGTTTTTGCATTTTTTATTATTATTAACATAAATTATTTATAAAAAATAAATACACTTTAAAAAATTTTAAATTTTAATTTATTCATATAAAAATCACTACAATTATCAATTATTTTCAAATTTATAAAAAATTATACTTTAGTTCAATTAAATTAAATCTAACAAAATTTATTTTGCATTTTAGTACTCTCTATTTTTTTTTATTATCAATTATCTAAAATATTTAAAAAAATATTATCTACATTTTTTTCATCTAAAAACCTTTTTTTATACTAAATTGTTGAATATACTTATTTATTTATATTTTTTCATCACAAAATTTTTTTCATCTAATTTTTTTCACTAAAAAATTCTTCAGATTTTTTCATCTATTTTTTTTTTTCCTAAAATTTTTTTAGGATACAAAAAGATTATATGATGAAAAATCGATAAGATGAAAAAATAAATTTTTATCAATTTAGGATAAAAAAAATTTAAAAGAAAAAATATTTTAGAATTATAATTATTCTCATGATAAAAATATATATAGGAAGCAAAAAAAAATTCATGAGGAAAAAATATATAAGATGAAATAAATTTCAATGATATATTTTTTTAGCAATTTAGAATGAAAAAAAAAATAGATCAAAAATATTTCTTAATGAAAAATTATATATGATGAAAAATATCATGATAAAATATATAATTTTTAGCAATTTAAGTTAAAATAAAAGATATTATATGTTAAGAAAATTAAAAAAATAATTTAAGATTAAAAAAATTTTATGATGAAAAAATATGTAGGATGGAAAAAAATTCAGGAGGAAAAAATATATATGATTAAATAAATTTCAACGATAAATAATTTTCTTTTAGCAATTTTGGATCAAAAAATTTTCTTAATGAAAATGTATATGTGATAAAAAATTACATGATAAAATATTCTTTTTGCAATTTAAGCTAAAATAAAAGATAATAGATGTAAAAAAAATTAGGTGAATTTTTTTTAATAATTCAAATAACTGGTGAAGAAAAAAAATTAGAGGGTACAAAAGTGGATCATTTAACATATTCTATTTAATTTAATTCAAATTAAAAAGTGTAACTTTTTCAAAATGTATTAAGTATTTAAATTAATTGTAATTACTTCTATTTGAACAAATTAAATTTTAAAATATATTAAAGTATATTTGACCTTATTCTATTTGAACTAATCATGTATTGTTTTATATTAATATTTACAGCAGGTATTAAAGATTCAATTATATATAGTTTTTGAGATTTGTTTTTTTAGTAGAGTATATGTTTTGAGATTTGAAAGAATGAAAGGTTATCTATACATATATATATCAAATGTCAAATATTAATATTTTTTATTGTAAAATTTTTAAACCCTTGGCTCCTATACCATTGAGATTCTGCCTCTCCCCCTGTATATAAGATTATAATATATAGAAAATAATGAAATACTGAGAGAACAACATTAATTAATTGACATTTATACTTCCTGATAAGGTAATCCATCTTTCTCATGTATCATTGAAAATTATGTCTTCAATTAATTCCACTTTAATTACTCGCACAAGCAAAGCATGGAATATATTTGAATGACCAACTGTACAGTACATTTGTTTTTAAAATTGTTTTTATACATTTAAAATATATTTCTAAAGTCTATACAAGTTTTGAGTCGAGTCTAAAACTTAAAATTTAAGATAATATTTGTCATTTAGAGTTGCCTTTCAAATGATAATTGTCCGTGTCTTTGATTTTAAGACGTTTGTGTTTATAGTCTAAAAAAGTTTGGATAACTTAATATGTGGGATCAATTTGATCTACAACACAAGTGCTGGATGACTAATAATACAAGATTGCATTTGGTATGCAGGATTTGATTGGAGATAATAGCAATATTGGATTTGAGAAGAAATAGCAGGATTTGATAATTTTTATTATAGCTTGTGCTTGTGTAAAATTTTAGATTAAATGATAGGATATAATATTATGCGTTTAGTGGAAGCAACACAGATTTATCATTAAAAATAAAATAAAAAAATAAAACTTAACAATATAGATGCAAGAATCACTGACAGACCTCATATCTATATTGGTTGAGGTCGAACGGCCAACATAGAGAGACCAGTCGCTGTGAGTTCAAGAATTCAAAAAAAATCGCTAAAGACGAAGAAGAAGAAGAAAATTTGAAGATCAAAACTAAAAATCAAAGAAACTAGTCGAAGAATTAAGGAAACTATCCATGAANGACGAAGAAGAAGAAGAAGAAAATTTGAAGATCAAAACTAAAAATCAAAGAAACTAGTCGAAGAATTAAGGAAACTATCCATGAATGAGTTCAAGAATAAAAATGAAGAAGCTGATTCTTATCCAACGAACAAATCGAAGTGGAAACAGAGAAGATGTGAAGCGGCGGAGAATATGATACTAGAATTGCTATCTCACGAAGGAGAGGAAAATTAGTAGTTCTGTGAAAAATTAGATAAAAAGTGAGACTGAAATTTAATAATTTTGTAAGCTGCCACACTAAACATCAGATAAACCATCTCAATTAGATAGCAAATTAATCCGCTCCTTTTATTCCGCGCACTAAACAGAGCCCAAAGGAAATGTCCTGGTTTAAATTGTTCTCCCCTCTGGGGCCTCTACGTCGGCGGTACCACTTGTTGTGTGGGTTTTATACTTCGTAATTAAATGAAAGAAAAATTAACTGCAAAAAAATTTTAAAAAAAAAAATTTAAGATTAAAAAATTTTATGATAGAAAAAATATATAGGATGTAAAAAATTCACAAGGAAAACATATAGATGCTGAAATAAATTTCAATGATAAATAATTTAATTTTAGCAATTTAGGATGAAAAAAATATTTTAAATCAAAAAAATTTCTTAATGATAAAGTATATGTTATATAATTTTTTATGATAAAATATGTTTTTAGCAATTTAAGCTGAAATAAAATATTTTAGATGTAAAAAAAAATTAGAGAGTATTATAAAATGCATCATTTAAAGATTTTGTAATTAATTTAATTCAAATTGGACTAAAGTGTAACTTTTTAAAAGTATATTAAATGTTCAAATTAATTATAGTTATTTCTAGTTGAACAAATTTGATTTTAAAATGTATTAAAGTGTATTTAACTCTATTTATAACTATAATCATTAGTTTTTTATAAAGCATACAATCATGTATTGTTTTATATTAATATTTACAATCGGTATTAAAGATTCAATTATATATAGTTTTTGAGATTTTTTTTTTTAGTAGAGTATAAGTTTTGAGATTTGAAAGAATGAAAGGTTTTTAATGCATATTTATATATTTTTTTATCTCAATTGTCAAATATTAATTTTTTTTAAACCCTTGGCTCCTATACCATTGAGATCCTGCCTCCGCCCCTGTATATAAGATTATAATATATAGAAAATAATGAAATACTGAGAGCACAGCATTAATTAATTGACTTAATTTATACTTCCTGATCAGTTAATCCATCTTTTTCATGTACCATTGGAAATTATATCTTCGAATAATTCCACCTTAATTACTTGCACAATCAAAGCATGGAATGTATTTGAATGACCAACTGTACAGTACATTTGTTTTTTAAAATTGTTTTTATACATTTAAAATATATTTCTAAAGTCTATATAAAGTTTTGAGTCGAGTCTAAAACTTAATATTTAAGATAATATTTATCATTTAGAGTTGTCTGATCAAATGATAACCGTATGTGTCTTTGATTTTAAGACGTTTGTCCTAATCAGCATTATTCTGTCAAATTCACCAAGAAAAAAAAAATCACCAAAAAAAAACCATTATTCTGTCAACATCACATGGTACTTGTTTTAGTTTGCATCGCATGGTTGAATTATAAATACTAATTACTATTAAAGTATGATATTCATTGATCTCAAATCTTCGTTTAAAACCATTTTAAAAAATCTTATTATAAAACAAATAAATAAAAACCATTTTAAAAACTCCTATATACAGCTAAATTATTAATGTATAGTTGTATTCCTCAGATTCCTCATTTCAAAATCTTAATTGCACATGCTGCATGTTTTCCAGGGATAATATTTGGTTCATATTGGAACACCTTTGCATATATTTTTATATATATGGAAACTAAAATTTAATTACAGTTAATTACTATGTAAATTTTTTTTAAATTACTACTTAATGCCATTCACAGGCTTAGAGCTCCTTGTGCGCACTGTTATTAGGCTGCAATAAGAACTTTGAATTGTATTAATGAATCTTTTTATTTTTTATTTTTATTTTTATATTTAAAAAAAATTAGGATGGAGATTTCAATATCAAACTCAAAACCTGAACTTTTTTACCAGTGGACTTTGCAAAATTGGTTGTTCCAGTAGAACTTGTATTGATGAAGTTCAATCATATTAATTTGGTGAAAAAAGTTTGGATACCTTAATATGTAGAGAGAAATATTTAGTGAAACCTTCTTGGAAAAATTTCATTGAAACTACTGAAAAATATTATTCAGAATTTAAATGTTATTTATTGTGAATAATTATTATTTGTTATAGATAATGTTATTCATTATGCATTAAATGTTACACATTATATAAACTAAATATTACTTGTTATAGACTAAATATTATTCGTTATAAATAAATATTACTTATTATAAAATATTACCTAAAACAAAGTTACTGCCATGAAACCTTTGGGGGTTTCACTATAGTTTAATAATGAAGTTCAATCATATAATTTGGTGAAAAAAAAAAAGTTTGGATAACTTAACATGTGGGACCAATTTAATACAACAAAGGTGCTGGATGTTTATTTTTGGTTAAAAAACTTACTTGCATTAAGCACAAAAAGAGAGCCAAAAGGGGGTTACAAAGACATCTCCATGGCAGTAGCATCTGCCAAGACAAGAGAGTACAGCTCCTGAGGCAAGCAACTAGCCTCTACAACATCAAAAGTAAAATTTTGTTTTCTTGTTAAGGCATGCTTTGCCAAGAAGTCAGCACATCTATTAGCCTCACGATTAAACCACTCCAAGGTCCAATTAGACTTCATCAAAAGATTACGAAAGTAAAGCATTTCATTCCTTGCTTCCCAGCATATAGGGTCCTCTACGGAGTTGATCTGATCAACTACTCCTCCACTTCACCTGATGCCAGCCACATTCTAAAGCAATCTCAGCTGCCCAACTTAAAGCTTGCAACTCTGCCTTCTTGACTGACGTGCTGGTACAGCAGAAGGCAGCTGCTCCCAGAAACTCTCCCTTCCAGTTCCTTGCAATCATGGCTACATTTTTCCTGTTATCAAAGAGGGCATCATTCCACCACAACCAAACAGAATATAGGAATCCCACAACCACCAATTTCAAGTCAATNGCTATATGCTCTGATACCATGATAAAACCTAGAAAACTAATAGAAAATGAAGAATGACTTTCAGAGAGAAAGAGAGAGAAAGCTTGCTTTGTAAAATCTAAGAAAATGTTGTATTGAATTGTTGTATCAATTCAGTTTTCACTGATTGTTAAATACAAAGATGTGTTTAGCTTGCTGCGCAAGTGGCTAACATACAAACACGTGAAATAACAAACCGTAACTAACTTAGCATAGCTAGAATCTGCTACAGCAGGCTCATTTCTTGCTACGTGAGATTGCTTGCATGGCAAGCTTACATCAACATTCCTAACAGCATTCAGGTTGTCCTCTCTATTGCAAACTTCATAGCTTGTCTTGACCGAAAATTTCCCTTCTTTCTCTCTCATCCAGATGAGCTTATCCTGAGCTTGGACCAGAGGTAGATCTATCTGGCATATAGCCTCAGTAATGTCTGGTGGGAAGATACTTATCAATGCTTCTCTGTTCCACCTGTTGTTCGCAGCATCTATGAAGTTTGCCACCCGCGTATAAGCTTCCATATTTCCTCCACAAAGGTGCTGGATGACTAGTAATACAAGGTTGCTTTTAGTATAGGTCTGGAGATGACATAATTAGATTGGAGAGGATATAACAAGATTGTATATTTTTTATCATGTCTTATATTTGGTGCATGACTGTATTAGATGGGAAAATATAATATCATGTGCATGGTGCATGACTAAACACAGCTTCAAATAATAAGAAAACTTTTGAAGATCACGGACAATAATCAAAGAAACCAGTTGAAGAATCAAATTATACATGGATGAGTTTAAAAATAAAAATGAAGAATCTGATTGCTATCCCACGAACCAGTCGAAACACAAATATAGAAGACAGTGAAGCGGAAGAAAATATAAGAGCAAGATTGCTATCCTACGAAGGAAAGGAGGATTAATAATCCCCTAAAAATGATGGATAAAAAATGAAACCGAAATTTAGTAATCCTGTGAAAAGCTGGATAAAAAATGAAACCGAAATTTAGTAATTATGTGATTGTCAGCTCCAAACACTGTATAAACCATCTTAACCGGATAAAAGTTCAATTTGGTCATTTCATCACACGCACCAAACAGAGCCCAAAGGAAGTGTAAATTGTACGGCCTCTACCGTCGGCGATACCTCTAGTTGGGTGGGTTTTATATTTCGTAATTAAATAAAAGAAAAATTAACTGCTCTATCTACTATCAGCCACACCTCTCACTGCATGGGTTCTATCTTTTTTAATTATATTAAAATTTTATATTATTTTAAAGAAAGTGTATCTATATTCTTTGAAAAAATTAAGAATTGTTTTATAAAAAAAAAAAAACTTAACAATTATTAATTCTAAGTTTTCAACTAATTTGCAATATTTTTTTTATATTATGCTGATTAAACCTTTAAAAAAATTATGTTGACTAAATAATATAAATTTCTTTAGAATTCAATTTTGATAAAATAAAAATATTTATTCTTGAAACAAGTTATAAAATTATATAATAATAACAATTATAAAATCTTTAAATAATCTATAAAATTATATAAAAAATAAATATTTAATTTTGAATATTTTAATAAATGTAATTATTTTTAAAAAATAATGTACAATTTATTTTGTCTAATACAAACATATATCAATTTTAAATTTTTAGCTGTACTGTTAAATATTTTTTTTGAGAACGAATGAAATGTTTTTAATTTTTTTATATTATTAAATATGATATTTTTAATAATGATATAAACTTGATTATTTACAGTATAGTGATGCACCAAATAGAATATTATTATACATTTTTTTTTAGGTGAAAATTTTATATTATTTTATACCAAACACATAATAGATTAAATATAATACATTTCAGCTCAATCCATTACAATATAGTATATAAAAATTCAATCAAATCTTATATAACCATGCATACTCAATGCATTCACCAAGAAAAAAACACTAACTATAATGTTATTGGATTAGAAAATTGATTGTAAATAGGGAAATCTGGTCTAGTATTATAAAAAAAGTTTATTTTATTTTTATTTTTATTGTTTTTTCTCACGACGCGGGTCGCTTGGATACTTTTGCCTATATTTTCAAAATTTTATAAATTTGCTCATATGTATTGTACACTTACGTGTGAGTTACCTCATACTTTTAATTAAATCTGTTATATTTTCTCAAAAAAAAAATAAAGAGAGGCAATGCCTAGTGCCTACCGGTACATAGACGAGAAAAAAAAAAATCCTCTTTCTATATGTCTCTTCCTCTCTTTTTTTCTCAGGCAAAAAGCAGAATTTTCCCTGAGTTTCCACATTCATGGTTTGTACTTTCCCCACAGTGATCCAAATAAATTCAAGAAAACCAAAATTTAGAGCACTTGACAAATTTATAATCCCCTAAACAAAAATAATAATAAAAAATAAAAAGAAAACATGATTCTATGTTTTTTTTTTTAAGCCATTTACCTGAAAATGAGCCCATCCCGCCCAGCTCAAANAGCCCATCCCGCTCAGCCCAAAGCCCCCCAACCCAACCTCAGCCCGATGCTCCCCCACAAAGCCCGACACCCAACCAGGCCCCCCCAGCCCGGCCCTTCCCCCATTGCCCTTTCTCTCAGCTCCAGCCCCACCACCAGCCCGCCTTCTACCTTCTTCTTTTTTAGTTTTTATGTTTATTTTTTGACAGTTTAATCACTTAGATATAGATAAATTAGTACCATTGGATTTTTTTTCTTTTTCAATCTAAAATCTGTCAGTTTGTTGTTTGAAAAAAAAAAAAAAAAAACTGTTAGTTTGGGTCATACAACCATCACATACTAAGGATATTTTTGTCATTTTGAAAATACTGAGCATATTCGTGTTTAAAAGCTGAAAGCAAAACTAAAGACAGGTTTCCATTAAATTGATGCTCCTCATGAATCACTATCTCTCCTAATCACGAATCATTCTTTTTTAGTTTTTTGATTTGGAAGTTTTAATGTGGGTTTGTGGATATTATTGCTTTAGGAGTAGTAGTAAAGCACACCAAAATAGTTTATTATTATTTATTTTTATTCATACTGCTGCAATAAATATTAAGTTCAATCTTGGTGGAAATTGCAGAGAGGTAAGGGAGGAGTGAAATGGAGATAAATATTTTCGGATAAATTAAAATAATATTTATTTTTTATTTTTTTCTATAACTATATTTTCAAAATGACAAGAATACCTTTGGCATAAGATGGTCAAATTATCCAAACTAACAGATTTTGGATAGAAAAAGAAAAAGAAAATCTATCTATGTTCATTTATCTATATTTAAAAGACTAAACTGTCATGAAATAAACATAAAAACTAACTTTGCCAAATGAGATAAATATAAAAGATCTGTAGTGCAAAAAACACTTATTTTTTTCCCAATTCTCTCTATGAACAAGTTATCTTTTTCTCGTCTTTTTATTCTTCTTTTTTTTCATTGTCTCACTCTCAAGTTCTTTCCTTTTTTTATTCTTATTCTTCTTATTTTTTTCTTTTTTTCACTCAAACTAATTTTTCCCCTGCAAATATAATGTGGAGATTTTATCAATCTCAATGGAGCTCTTCAACCCAAAATTTTCACTGTTTTTAAAGCACAAAAGAAAAGAAAATTATAATAAATAAAACATATGTTTATCGATTCCACAAGAAAAAAATTAAGTCGTCATATTTCTACCAAATCCTTTTAATTGAATTTTGGCAAATAAATAAAATGATTGATGTGAATTTTAAAAGAATTAAATTA
>QANX01003184.1:0-12660 GCA_003254975.1 Ochetophila trinervis
GCTTTCTTAATTGTTTTCATTTTAATTATTGCTTTGTTACACAGAACAACCCAACCATTCAATCACTCTTTTACTTTTCTAGATTTAATTGGTAATAAAATTTATTTTCATTACTAGAGACATTATTCTTCATGGGATCGATATTCGGTTTTCTTCTAAAAACCACTTTATTACTTGTTGATTCGTGCACTCACGAGTAATCTAATTTTCACCATAACAATAACTATGTAGAAGATCTAAAATGAAATATCATCGAACTAAAGTTGATGAGTGCTATCTATTATGGGGAATTCCCACAATAGGCTAAAGAAGTGTAGGGCCATTGGCACCAAGATGGACCAAATGGCCATACTTTGTGAGGCTCCAAGTAAAGGGTAGGCCTAAATTACCCTCTCAAATTCATGGGCTTGACTTACCCCTCAGGCATATTGGGTCCAGCCAGTTAGAGGCTCAACCAAATAGAGGCTTAACAGGAAGAAAAGCTGGAGAGGTAAGTCACGTGATTAGGGGACATGACCCTCTGGTGAGCCTTGCGTTGAACAGAAATGTCCCCTCCTTTGTCTGCCCGATTGCCACATGTCACCATCTGGAGAGGTAGGGTTTTGATCCATAAATCCTAGCCGTCGAGGTATGTTATAAAAGGAAAATGGAGGTAAGTGAGAAAATATATTTTTCCCTATGGGATCCACACCGATCCCTCTCTTTTCTCACCCTTTTTCCTTTACCCGATGGTTATTCACTCTTTCTCATATTTTACTCTCTTTGCCCACTAGTTAATAACTACTATTCTTCCTTAGTCATCTTCTTCACTCATACTTTCCTTCATTTCCACCATTTTTTTTACATTTTTTGCACCTTGTAAAGAGAGAGAAGAGTGAGACCATTTTTCTTTCACCATGGCTGACTTAGACATCGGAGGGGGAATGTCGATGCCTCTCTAACCGTCTGTCTATCTTGTAGATTCCGGCAAGGCTGGCTGGCTGACATGGAACTAGAGCTGAGCATGGAGCTCAGAGAAGCTCGACCAGAAATGAGCCATAAAAATGGCGTCGTCTGTGGGAAACATTTTTTTTCCTATTACTCAGTTTTGAGTTTTTTCTTGTTTTTAGATTCTTATCTTTTCTTGAGCATCTATTTGGAGAGTTTCTTGCTTTTTAGCTTGTTTATTCTGGTAGCTCTAGTTTTGTTAGTTTGGTTGATTAGATAGTTGGTTTGGAAAGCTTGCTGGTTGTAGCTTTAGTTGTGTTTGCTGTGGTGGTTTGTTGAATTTCAGATTTGCCTAGGCTTTTTTGGTATTTTGTATCTATGATACTTTTTCATGGGTTGAAATTTGTGATTTAATTGTTATTTTTTCCAAAAGAAAAATTGGAACAAGGAATGTAGGGCTAAAAAAAACAAGAAACAAAAAACATAAGAAAGAAAAGAAAAAAGTGAAAAAAACAAAAGAAAAAGAAGAGAAAATAGCCCATGTTTTGGTTGTCAACTGTGTTGTGCCTGTGTAATACCTTGGTTGAAAGCATGGTGACAGTTTTACTGAGATCGCAAGGAGATCCCCAGATGATTTAAAAATGTCAGAGAGCCTACCGGCGACGCGATAGGACAACGAAAGGGCAGAGCCTTCTAATTGGTGAGCCAGAGACAAACAACCCATGATAACAAACATTGTTCAGCATCAAAAGACTTCCATCCCTAGAGCTGAACAAATCGTACCATTGCTGCAGCAACTGCCATCAGTTAGAAGACATAGCGAGAGGCACGTAACACCTTGATCGGAACGTGTCCGGTTGTCAGACGTCGAGAACTTCTTGGACCAGTTGATTGCCTTTTTTTTCACAATGCCAGTAGACCCAGGGACTTGACACTCAGACACGCAGGATTCAGACTCATGTTGATTCTCCACGGCTTTGCAGAAGATCGCTTGGCCGTAGAGAAGAGGGAGAGCAAGAGGAGGAGATAAGGCGTGCCAAAGTGGAGTTGTCAATAGACAAATCAAGACTGCCTGCCTGTGGGACATGATAGAACTGGCATCGCACATAGCCAGGCAACCTGCCTGCCAGAGACACACGGGGTAGCATGCGGCTTAGTGATGCTCTATTCACCAAACGAGGCTCTCGCCTTGAGCAACCTTAGGAAGTCACTGGAGGCCAAGAAGATGGCACACAAGGAAAATGAGCTCAATTTAGGTAAGTCACTTAGGTAAGTCATTTAGGTAAAAAAAAATAGAAGTAGCCACTTAGGTACGTCATTCCAAAACTTCAAAAGAACTTTGGAAAGCTTTAGAAGAATATTGTGAGCTCAAAACAAGGCACGAGTTGGTAATCTTAGACTTGAAATCCAAACACCTAGGAAAAAAGCGATGAGCATGAATGAATATTTGAATAAAATGAAAGTGATTTTTGATAACTTGGCAATTGCTGGAAAAGGTATCTCATCATTAAATCTTGTCTTTTTTGTGGTTGCTGGACTTGATGTTGAATACACACCCATTTTGTGCAAATTAATACAAAAGATTATTAGTCATGGCCTAATTTTATAGGCAACCTTGCTAGGCTTTGAAAATAGATTGGAAAGGTTGAATGCTTTGAACAATTTGAGCTTAAATCAAGTATCTGCCAATCTCACTCATAACAAACAAGGTACCAATAATTAAAAGCCTCAAAGACAACATTCTAAATTCCAATCCCAAGGAGGAAATAGGACGCCTCATCAAGGATATTCAAATCAGAGAAACTCCAGAGGCGGCAAGTTTAGAGGAAGAAGAGGAAGAAACAGCAACTCTAGACCAACCTGTCAAATATGTGAGAAATATGGTCATTCAACTATTGTGTACTACTATGGAACAGACTTAAATTATGGGAGAAACAAAAACACTGGACAAATTTTTTCTTCCTCAATTCCATTGCATCTCCAAATTCTATTTTTGATGAATCTTGGTATGTTGATAGTGGAGCATCCAATCACGTCACTGCTGAAACCTCAAAGCTGGGAGCTGCGAATGCGTATAATAGTAAGAAACAAATTTTTGTTGTAAACGATAATCAACTTCCTATCACTCACATTGGACAATCTAATTTGCGTTGCTCTCACTCAACACTTAAAATTAAGAATATACTTAACCAAAAATTACAAAAAATCTTTTGAGTGTTTCTATGTTGACATTTGACAATAATATTTTTATTGAATTTTACCCAAGTTTCTATCTTGTGAACGACATTCAAACCAAGGTGGTGGTGCTACAAGGGAGAGTTAGAGATGGCATGTATCAACTTGCTCCACCCAAGAATCTTATCATTTCATTTCCAAAAAATGTTATCCATCATCAAATACCTTTGAACTTTCTGTCAAAAATTTTAGATTCCTCCAACAAGTCTTCAAGTTCTTGTTGTAGAGAACCAGTAGTTTTGACATCTGTTTTAGGTTTAGTTGAAATATCTAAAAATGGTTTTGGTGATTTATGGCACAAAAGGTTAGGACATCCCTCTGTTAGAGTCTTAAATCAAGTTCTAAAAGTCTATAATGAAATATTCCTAGGAATGAAAATATTGAATTTTGTGATGTTTGTCAATTTGGAAAATCACATGCTCTGCCTTTCAATAACTCATTAACCAGAACAAGTTCACCTTTAGAACTAGTTCACTCAGACATTTAAGGACCATAACCTGTTTTATCAAATTTTGGTTATTGTTACTACATTTACTTTATCGATGACTATTCATGGTATACCTGAATTTTTTCTTAGAGACTAAAATCTAAAACTTTGAATGCTTTCAATCAATTCAAAAGGTTAGTAGAAAACATATTTGATAAATATATTAAATGCCTTAAAATAGATTGGGGTGGAGAATATTGTTCTTTTGCCAAAGTTTTGAGTAAAAAATGAATAGAATTTAGACATCCATGCCTTCACACAAATGAACAAAATGGAAAATCTGAAAGGAAATATAGGCACATACTAAAAATGGGTCTAACTATTCTTACACAATTGTCACATGCTCTTAAATACTGGTGGGAAGCTTTCGAAATAGTTGTGTACCTCATTAATAGATTACCAACTCTAGTTATTGATGGCCAATCACCATTCTATAAATTACAAAAAATATTCTAGACTATAAAATGTCCAAAGTTTTTAGTTGTTCTTGTTTCCCTTGTATCAAACCTTATCAATCTCATAAATTTCAATTTCATTTTACAAAATGTGTTTTCTAGGATATAGTAACTTCCACAAAGGATTTAAATGTTGAGCTCTATGAGGAAAATTGACATATCAAGGCATGCTGTTTTTAATGAAAAAGAATTTCCTTTCAAGGCACGTTTTCTAAGAACAAAATCTGAACCCATTCAAGTTCATGGTCAGATATACTCTTGGTTTTCTATGTTGTCTCTTCTTACTTCCACAAAAGTAACCCAAAGTCATAATCAAATAGCTCATATTCTGAAAGTCAAGACAAAGATAAAATCTTTCTCATAACCTCTCTGGTGCATCATCTCCAAGGTCAATCAGGTTGGATGTACGTCCTAATGGTCCTTACATTTCACACCAATCATCAAGACAAAATGATTTAGCAGCAGGAAATGGAAATTCTATTTTTGATGTAGTTCATAAACCTACACCTGAATCATTTTCAAATCTTGAGGAAACTACCACATATATAAGAAAATAAAGGTCATCCTATGATTACAAGATCTAAGGATGGAATATTCAAACCAATTGTCTATACATATTCAGCACTGGCACAAAAGTGTAACAAAAATGTAGTTGAACAACCTGTGGAACCAAAAAAAATGTATATAAAGCTATGCAATCTCAGGAATGGAAGCAAGCCATGAATGATGAATTTGAAGCTTTGAAAAAGAATGAAACCTGAGATTGAATTCCTTATTCTCATAAGTACAACATTGTGGGCAACAAGTGGGTTTTTAAAATCAAGTTCAACTCTAATGGATTTGTTCACATGTACAAAACAAGATTAGTTGCCAAAGGTTTACATCAAGCACCTGGAATTGATTTCACATAAACATATAGCCCACTGGTTAAAGCTTCAACAATTCGAGTGATCCTAACTATTGTTGTAATGAAGAATTGGAACGTAAGACAGTTGGACATATATCATGCTTTTTTAAATGGAAGACTTGAAGCAAATGTTTATATGCATCAACCATAATGATATATAGATCCCAACAAGCCATATCATGTTTGCAAGTTAAATAAAACTCATTATGACCTTAAACAGGCTCTTAAAGCATGGTTTGACAAAATGAGAATCACCTTACTGAATTGGGGCTTTCAAAATTCTAAGGCAGATTCATCTATCTTCATATTAAAAGCTCATGATTGTCTGATATATATGTTGATGATATTCTAGTCACATTTAACAATTATAAATTGGTGCATAAATTTATTCTTGAGTTGAATAAATTATTCACACTCAAAGATTTAGGTGAGATAACTTTTTCTTCGAAATTGAAGCTAAAAGAGATTAAACATGTATGTATCTTACATAATCAAATATATGGTGTGCAGGTTCAAGCAGCCATTTGCATGCAAAAAGCGAGAAGCCCAAGAGCAGTACCAGGCACCTGAGAAAGCGTAAACCCTTTTTAGCAGTTTTAGCCTAAATTTTTGTATAAATATATTTTTTCATTGTTGTAAAGAGGAAAGCCGACTTTTAGATAAATTTTAGCATTATAATTGAGTTTTTTTCTCAAGAATGTGCTTCTAAACTTCTCTTCTTTGGTAGGAATAATTCTAAACTAGTTATGCAATTGTGAAACTTGTTTTTATTTTAATCCAATTTAATCATTTAGTTTATGTTCTTTTGTGTTTATTGTTTATATTTTCAATTTATCGTAATTATAATTTTGTACTGTTATTTTATGTGAGATTGTATTATTGCTAAATTGAATTCTCAATCATATTGGATTTTTAATAATTAGTAGCAAATAGACTTTAATGGTTATGATCGCAGTTTCTATTAATTGTCTATGGAAAAAAAAAATTAGATTGAACTTTAATGGTTATGTTCTCTCATGTGATCAAATAGCTGATTGTCTAACCAAGCCTTTGGTATGTCACATATTTGATTTCTTTAAAGACAAACTCAGAGAAGTTGAAACACCCTTTCGTTTGAGGGTAAGAAAACTTATTAAGCAATGTTTACTTTATTAATTAATTAGGACATGTGTCATTTTGTAATTTCTTTTATCTTGTAAAGGTTTCTTTGTGCCCATATATAAATAGAACATGATAGTCCTCATTCAATTTTTAAGCTAAGAAATTACTTTTCATTAAACAATTCAAACTTCAAAGATGGTATCAGAGCCTCGAGGAAAATGCCAGACATGTCAAATAAACTTTCAAAGCAAGTTTCTAAACAATCTGTATTAACTGGTCATTCTCTTAATCCAAATTTTTTTTAAAGCTTGATAATATTGACAAGATAAGTAATTTATATAAATAGTATTTGTTTAGATTGGTTCTTCATTTCCAATTTGATCCAATTCTTTATAGCTTATATTGAAAGCGACAACATTTAAAATGTTCCTGTTTATTCCACATCATAAAAGGAAATACAAATATTGTTGTTCTCCAATTTTCGGTCAAGTCCTCTGGTCCACATGTACTTAGCTCCTTGGTCTGCAAAAGAGAATAGCTAGTGGTGAGGTCTCCAGCATTCATCTTCCAATGCCTAAGTTAACCATACTTATTGAGAAAATTCTCTCTCCTCCTTTATTTAAAGCTCCAAATATGTATGAAAATGGTCTAAAATTGGGTATATGAAATGAAAAAAAAGACCCAAAAAGGAATGGTTGAGCTCTTTTTGTAACAACTTGGTGTAAATAGGTATTTAATAATAAAGAGATAGGGCGCTCAATATTATCAAAAAAATAAAAAATAAAATAAAAGAGGAAAATAGGGGGGGTGCAAATTTCCAATATTTTCCTTAAATAGCTGAGATGGATGACCATAATATAAAGGTATAAGGCGTACATCATCATATTATGACAAATGTCATAAAGGAGATGTAGGTGGGGATTTTAAGATGTGAGATGGACCCCACCTGAAGATTTTCTTCCCTCACCTTCACGTGACCCACACACCCACACTCTAGGGCCTATCCCTTAGTCTTGTTTCACACAGCTGGGTCTTCAGTGGCTTGTGTGGGTGCATCCCCCGTAGCCTTAGCCTGCTGACTTGAGCTATTTGTATATGAGGGCTTATTTATTTAGCCATATAGTCTCTATTATTTTGGGGCCCAAGCCTTTTCTAGCCCATTGCAAAACTCCTCACAACAAATATTAGGAAGAACTAGATTATACCCGATTCAGGAAAAATTTTATTATTAAATTATTAAAAATGTGATAATAAATACAAAATTTTGAAAGAAATTAAAATGTATTATGTGAAAAACTTTTAAAAATATGTATTTTTATTAGTATTTATGAGAGATTTCGGAAAACTTCTTTAAAAACCACATTATTTGTTGAGCTACACTATTGTCCATCGTTATCTAGGATCAATATCTTTAATATTTTTTTATCTTTTACTCTAGACATTTCCATATATAATTGACCACGGCTAAAAACAAGGCTTTGAAGGAAAAGTCCAACATTTGTTAAAGTACACCACTAGAGCATTTGCTTCAGAGAGGCTAAATAAATTAAAACTATGTTTTGGAATTGTCATTGGCTCATTCCTCTCGTAAACAGAAGTAGACTACTGAAAATCAATCCTATATAAATGTTTAGTTGTTCTGTATCTACCACCGTTATCTTTAAGAGAGAACTGACTTATATCATAGACTTTTCCTTCCTTCACAATTTTGATAAACTTCTTCACAAATGATTGTTTTACATAAGCATGAATTTTCCTTCCTATAAGAATTTATGACAAAATAAGTGAACAACTCATACATTGTTAAGATATAAAATAAAAAAGGATAACACAATTACTTGTTTATCTTACAAAATCATCTCAAGGCTGTTAATTTCGCCGTGCTCATTATTGCTAGGGATTGTCCACAACTTGACAACCATACATCTAATCTTCCAGAATTGCTTAGGAGGAGATATATCACAAATAGATACTATGTTTCCAGCCATAGCCATATGTGTTACAATTAAATCAAACTCAATAAAAGTATAAAATTTGAATACGAGTAAGAGTGGAAAATTGACAGGTATAATATGAAAATTGACTACTACAATTAAATCCAAGCATTAGTGCCATTTTAATTTCTAATATATATATATATATATANTAGTGCAATTATATTGAAGGAAAAAACGGGTAAAATTTACTATTTTGGCATTAGTGCCAATTTTAATTGGTCCGATTAGAATTATGGAATTTGGCAACATACCCTAATTTCCTTTCTTCATTCAAAATAGAAAATTAAACTTATTATATCCATCAATGCCACAAAATTAACCTTATTCTAGTTAATAAATGTGAACAAAATATTAAAATTGAAAAAAAAAAATACCATAAAAAATTAAATCATACCATAAAAATTTTAAGTTTTAAAAACAGAAAAAAATATTTATAAAAAGATATATTTACATATATAAATATTAAAATTGAAAGAAAAATCCGGCAACATCCATTATTTTTGGCATTAGTGTCATTCAATTAAAGAAAAATCCTGTAAAATCAAATGTTATCCTAATTTGTGATAAATTAATGATTACATGTGGCATTTGGCCACAATAATATGCTTATTTGCACGGTCCAGATATATTAAAGTTTTAATGTATAATCTAATCGCTCATATAATATTATGGATAACTGAATTGTGTATAATTATGATTGTCCATTTGTTATAGCTAAAAGTTTTGGTCTCTTATTTATTAATTGGTCCGATTAGAATTATAGAATTTGGCAACAGATCCTAATAAAAATGTAAAAACTTCCTAGAAAGATGTGAAACTTTAATATGAAAGTTATATATGGATTAGCAAAAAAACTAAAAATAAAATAAAAATGCATACAAATAAAGTATGTCATATTTGAAAAAGCTAACATGTCCTTTAGTTTTTTGTTTTTTTGTTTTTTGTTTTTGGGTTAAAGATACTTTAGCATCTTTATTATTCAATTTGTTCAAATTGGGGTCTTTAAAATTAATTTAGATACTTAAATACATTTGATTTTGCAAAAAAAAAAATTACAATCTAGTTCAATTATGTCAACTTTAACAGAGTTATCAAATTAGAGTCATGACTCCTTAAAACCCATTTTATTAATTTTTGCTAATTTATTGAAACTGAAAAAAAGAAGACCAATATGTTATAATTTGTTGACAAATAATGACTTGGCAATTAAAATTTTAGACTACCAGAAGTTGATGCATGAAATCGCAAATGTCAATAGTGCACTATTCATCACCATCAAAGAATTTGTGAGTATGCAAAACAAAACACAACTTCAGGAGGCCTTTGGAGGCACTGGTGTAGCTCCAGCCAAAGACCCTCTGATGATCAAGTCAGAAGAGAAAAATTGGATTTTCGAATAAAAACAGAGAGAAAAGAAGAAGTATAAGCGTGTGGAATATTGTATTTCCTCTTATGGAGGCTTGAAGCCTTTATTTATAGGCTAAATTAGGATTTTGGTAGGAAGAAAATATAATTAAAAGATATATTATAGAGATATTATAAAAATAAACTATTATAATTAAACTCTTCTAATCAGTTTCGAATTGAATCCACACAATACCAGTCTGATTAGACCATAGCTGAATCATAATTGTTATATAATTTGGATACTTTAGATATACATTTTATTCTTTGACCATATATATGGCAGTGTGAAATTATCCCACACTCCAAATCTTCCAAATATATATTTGTTGACCAACAATTGTTGTGGAGAATTGATAGTTTAAATTTTAGGCGGTTACATGCAGCGCACATGATCCCAATTTGGCAAAATCTGTTATATTTAACCCTATTTAACTGGATTGTAACTTTAAAAAAAAAATGAAAGTATCTAAGTGTTCAAATTAATTATAAAGACTTCAATTTGAACAAATTGAATAATAAAAAATACTCAAGTATACTTAATTTTTTTTTTTGGAATAATATAATAAGCAATAAATAAAACAAGAAAATATCAGTTGTATTATTAATTTCAAATGCAAATCCACACCAGTATCAAGGAGAAATTGGAATTTCTTCTCTAATTCCCCCATAAACAGCGAGCATTAGTTCTTCTATTATGTGAATGAGAGTTAGAACCTAATAGCATAAACCAATAAAGAAAGCAAATCCAACACACATTCCTACCAAACAAAAGGCTTAATATTTTCCAAAGTTTTTACCGTCATAGACTTGATAAAGCTGCCAATTTGGTGGTGCAATATTGTATGATTGCACCATCCTACCATCAGCAGCAATTACTTTGAAAGATAAGCTCTGCCCTTGTAATTGTTCCCAAGTTTGCCAATTTTGGCCCCAATTCCGTGTCATCTGTATCCATTCAGTTTTGGAACCTTTAATTTTCACATCAACAACTTGGGCAACCCCTCCTACATTGTACACTAACACAAGCAACCAATATGAATTTCCCTTAAGCTCAAATTTAATTCCACTTTTCTTGTAGCACATCACTCTGCGGTAAACAACCGGAACAATCCCAGCTTTATATTCAGCTATTTTAACGAACATTGGCATGGAAAGGTAAAAGTGTTTTTGAGGCGGGTTGCACCATGTTTCTTTCGTTTTTATGTAGTTTGGAGGGCAAAAATTATTTGAAAGCAAGCTCCGCATGTAGCTCCTTGATTGAAGAGTGTAGTGCTTAATGCTGTTGTTTCAAGGCCATACCCTTGTTTGAACAGATCTCCATACCCACAAGCCCCCTCTGAAATATTTGAAAATGTTATCTTCGTATGTATCTAATTATCAAACTTCTATTAATGCTTTCTTGAGTTATTTATTATATGTCACAAAATATTAAACTTATAAAAGGTCAGGGCCTAATATTACTCATAAACTACTTGCACCCTTAATAATCTTCAACGATTTTAACTCATCGATCAAAGCCATCAGGGCGTTATAAGATGATCCTCCAATCTCCACGGCCTTCTTAGCCCCATCTCGAAGCTTATCCACTCTCTTCCTCAACTCTGCCGCTTCTTCTCCACCGTCCATCAACACCCTCACCGCTTTCTCAACCTCTTCTCTGTTCACCACCGCAGTTCCTTCGTCACCAAAATCTCTCCATTCTTTCGCTCCCACCGCCACTCCGATTCTCAGCACATCCACCACAAGCTTCTCGTTGAAAAATTGCTCCCCAAACAGAGGCCAAGCGATCATCGGCAGCCCCGCATTTACTCCTTCGAGTATCGAATTCCAACCGCAATGCGTCACCATCCCTCCAATCGCTGGATGGTCCAAAATCAGCATCTGCGGTGCCCAACCCTTTATTATACAACCCCTTTTGCTTTCTTTCATTCTCTCTTCGAAACCCTCCATAAACACTGCCGCGTCTTCACCATATTCATGCTCGTCTTTCTTCCGGAGTACCCAAATAAAAGGGTGACCCGAAGCTTCAAGCCCATGAGCGATCTCCTTGATCTGAGTGGCTGGTAATTTGGTCAGACTCCCGAAACTAAGATAAAGAACAGATCTATGTTCTTTACAATCCAGCCACTCAATAACTTCGTGTCCTCCTCCACCTCCACTAGCTCTGTTATTAATGGTATATCTCTCCGCTTTGTGAGCAACCTCTCTGTTCGCCCATAAAGAAACCGGTCCAATGCTCCATGCCTTGTATCCCATGGACTTGAAGCTCTCTTCGAAATCGCTTTCCAGATCACGAAAGCTGTTCATGAGCATCCCATAGCTCTTTTGCTCGCACTCTCTTATCAAATTCATCATGCCTGTGAAATCCTTTGTGCTTGTCATCCACTTTGGTAGCTTCGAGACCATCATCTCTATGTTATGCGGCAATCCGGGTAGCGAAACGACGTCGGACTCTGTGGATTTGTGAGGCTCGTATTTCTTGATGATGTACTCCGCGCAGAGCGAAAAATAGCTGCTTCCGCGAAATCCTAGCCTCGGAATTCGGAGATCCTTTGCGACATCCAAGGTCCAAGGATAGTACATGTCGGAGACAATACAGTCGGGTCGCGAGTCGCGAAATAGCTGCTCGATTGGTTTTTTAAAGAGTTGCACGGCACGACCAAGTACACCGACCTTCTCCGTCGAAGTGGCGGCGTTGAAGCTTTCGATGCCATCGGGGACGCCAACTTCGGCCGCCGGGAAGGGAAAGGTGTGGATTCTGATCCGGTAGCCGGCGGCGGAATCGCGGTCGATGTTGTTCTGGAAGAGAGCGGCGTTGGCTGGGGTGAGGATGATGGTGACGTCGACACCGTGTTTGGCAAATACTCTGGCCTCGTCTACCATTGGGATCATGTGGCCTGGAGATGGCACTGGGAAGAAAAAGATTCTCAATTGGTCAATTTCTGAAGCCATGGTTGATCGATCTCTCTGTCTATCAGATAACAAAAACAAGTAGAGAAATAGAAAGATGCATGGATAAATATGAATTAGTAGGTGTTCTTTCAGTGTATATATATATACACACACACGTATAACCAACTGATAAATACACTTTATTATTTTGTAATTTGTTAAACTTGCATTTTTTAAATTTTAAATATATCA